>JAKUCM010001676.1:0-103001 GCA_023374145.1 Lepidium sativum
TTGTTTTGGTTCTAGGGTTATATTTAAACCCCATAACTTGCTGTAAACTTCTTTAGAATATTATCATTGAAAAAGACTTCTTATTGAGTTTTCCATGCTCTCAAGCCACGGTTCTGGAAATCCTAGAGCCTGAATCTCCCATCACGTTGTGAGCCAAGAGATTCTTCACTAATTCATCTAATCACAAAAATATATCCATTATATCACTTCATCTTCGTCACCTACAAGTTTCCATCACGTCCTCATCTTATTCTAATCCATTCCGCCCCAACATTCCATCAGTTATATTGTTTCTCAACGAGTTTGCCATGGTATCTCAGAAACCGCTCGATCAATTCTGCTCAAAACTTACCAGCACGTTCCTCACACTCCAATCTATCCGCTGCTCAAGTTTTATTCGATTCCGAGTACTCTAGCCCCAATTTTCAGAGTTCTATCCTAGGGATAATCACATCAAGTGGTATCAGAGCCAACTCTGTGCCAAGGATGAGAAAATCTCTAACCCTAATCTCTCTTTCTCTTGTTATTTTCATTCTCATTCATTGTTAGGGTTTAGATTCGTTTTCCTGATTGAATTAGGATTAGGTTTCGTTTCTTGATTGAACTAGGATTAGTTTTGAGTTTTCCTATTAGAATTAGGATTAGTTTATGTTTTCCTATTAGAATTAGGATTATGTTTTGAGTTTTCCTATTAGAATTAGGATTAGGTTTTGAGTTTTCCTATTAGAATTAGGTTTAGTTTCTGTTTTCCTATTAGAATTAGGATTAGGTTTTCTGTTTTCCTATTAGAATTAGGATTAGCTTAGGAATCCTACTCATACTAGGATTAGGATTTTCGTTTTTTTTAGGCTTTAATTTCCTTTCTTTTGTCTAAGAACTAGTTAATGTGAGCTGTTTTGACTTCCTTTCAGGTACAATGGAGCTTTCAGCTGAAGCTATGGAAGCTCTAAATAAAGCCATGGCTCAGCAAATCAAAGAAGTCAATCAAGCAATAGCTTCTCAGCTCATTCAGTAAGTAGAGCAGCTTGATAGCAAGTTTGAGAACCGATTCAAAGAGCTAAAAAATGATCAAAGTGCTACCGAGCCAGAATCATCAGAGCCTCCTAGTCCCAATGAAGCAATTAGGATTGCTAAAGGAAAGGCACACGTGGGTTCTTCTTCTAGACAGCAGCTAGTTAGACCCCTTAAATCACCAATGAAGGACAGAGAAACAGTTGGTCATCAAAGGAGAAGCTCACAGCCACAAAGACGGTCTGATTACATTGCTGGACATAGGATTTATGTGGAATCAGATCGTAAGCATTCAGAATATAGTGGTGAAATGTTAAGGAGACCCAGAAACATGGTCAATGCACGTGAGTATGATCCTTTGAGGCAGCAGCTGAACAACATTAAGATCTAATTCCCTCATTTTCATGGCACCAATGACGCAGAGACATATTTGGATTGGGAGAGGAAGATGGAGTCTAATTTTCTGGTGCAGGGAACTTATGAGCTTAACAAGGTGAAGATAGCAGTATCAGAGTTTAATGGCTATGCCTTGTTGTGGTGGGAGCAGTTGGGACTCGTCAGAGACAGACAAAGAGAGCCCCCAATCACCACTTGGAGAGAACTTGTTACACACATGAGGAGAAAGTTTGTAACTGCGCATTATCAGAGAGGGATGCTTAGCAAGTTGAGACGCCTTGTACAAGGCACTAGATCAGTTCGTGATTACTATCAGGAGTTGAAGACACTTATGATCAGAGCTGATTTGAGGGAGAGTGAGGATATGGTGATGTCACGATTTCTTGGGGGATGGAACAGAGAGTTGCAAGATAAGGTAGGGTTGCAGAATTATGAAGATGTGCAAGAGATGGTGCGCAAAGCTGAGTTGATAGAGGCGCAACTTAAGAGGAGAATTGGCAGATCTACTTTCACTTCTAGTATCCCTAAGCCAAGATAATTCACCAAATCAACTTCAATCAAAGATAATAGACCCGCAGCCTTTGTAGTGAAAGAAGAGGTCAAAACAGAGCTTAAAACCAGAAGTGGCACTTCTAATAGCAAAGTCAGATGCTTCAAGTGTCAAGGAATGGGACACTACTCCAGAGACTGTCCTAATAAGAAGATGTTTCTATTGAGAGAAGGAGGAGAGATTGTGCCTCAGGATAGCTCAGAAAGTGAGGTAGAGGACGATTTGGAGGAGGAAGAAGCAGCTGCAGCAGTTGGAGAGTTACTTGTTGCACGCAGAGCATTGAGCATTCAGGTTCATCCAGATGATAAGGAACAGCGTGAGAATCTCTTCCACACCAGATGTGTAGTTGAGGATAAGGTTTGCACCTTGATTGTTGTTGGAGGCAGCTGCACCAATGCCGCCAGTGAGGAGATGGTGAAGAAGCTTAATCTTAAGACTACTTCACATCCTAAACCGTATCAGCTGCAGTGGTTAGACAACAAGGGAGCTATAACAGTTTCTCAGCAAGTACTCATCAAGTTAGCGATTGGGAAGTATGAAGATGAGTTGCTGTGTGATGTTGTGCCAATGAGGTCTAGTCACGTTTTGTTGGGTAGACCATGACAGTATGATAGGCGTGTGATGCATGATGGGTACACAAACAAGCATGTGTTTGAGTACAAGGGACGAAAAATCACTCTTTTTCCACTCACACTAGCTGAAATCTACAAGGATCAGATGTATATGAACAGAAAGGAGAAGGAGAAAGTGTCAAATGCATTGTACATCAATCACAGTGAGTTTAACAAGCTGTTTGATCCAGAAATGACTACTTTTATGTTTGTGTACAAGGAGACATTGGCGTGTACTAAACCTTTAGAGGAGCTTCCACATGAGATGATTCAGATCATATAGGAGTATGAGGACGTTTTTCCTAAAGAGATACCACCGGGATTGCCTCCAATTCGTGGAATTGAGCATCAGATTGATTTGGTGCTTGGTTCTGTGTTGCGAAACAAACCAGCTTACAGAACTAATCCACTTGAGACTAAAGAGCTTTAGAAGCAAGTAGAGGAGCTAATGAGTAAGGGCTATATTCGTGAGAGTTTAAGCCCATGTGCTGTACCAGTGTTGTTAGTGCCTAAGAAAGATGGGACATGGAGGATGTGTGTAGACTGCAGAGCTATCAACAACATCACAGTGAAGTACAGACATCCGATTCCAAGACTTGATGACATGATGGATGAGTTATGTGGATTCACCATCTTCTCCAAAATCGATTTGAAGAGTGGTTATCATCAGATCAGAATGAGGGAAGGGGATCAGTGGAATACTGCATTCAAGACCAAGCAAGGGTTATATGAGTGTAGTAGTCTACTTCGATGATATACTCATCTACAACAAATGTTTGGGAGATCATTTAGAGCACATCCGCATGGTTCTAGATGTTCTTCGCTCTCAATCTCTCTTTGCTAATTATTCTATACTACTGATGTTGTCTTTTTAGGCTTTGTTGTTAGTGCAGATGGAGTTAGAGTAGATGATGAGAAGATCAAAGCAATCAGAGATTGGCCAACACCTAAAAACGTTGGACAAGTTAGGAGCTTTCATGGATTAGCTGGCTTCTACAGGAGATTTGTCAAGGACTTCAGCACCATTGCAACACCACTAACAGAAGTCATTAAGAAGGACGTTGGATACAGATGGGAAACAGCTCAAGAAGAGGCGTTTTCAGCCTTGAAAGAGAAGCTTATCAATTCTCCACTCTTAGTACTTTCTGATTTTATGAAAACATTTGAGATTGTTTATGGCTTTAATCCACAGTCCCCTCTAGACTTGATTTCTTTGCCTTTGAGTGTGAAATGTAGTGCAGGTGGAAAAGCAAAGGCTGAACAAGTTAGGAGAATTCACGCCAAAGCCAAGGAGAACATAGAGAAGAAGACAGAGCAGTACCAGAAGCACGCCACAAAGGAAGAATGTAGCTGATATTTGAAGAAGGAGATTTGGTGTGGATTCATCTTAGGAAATATCAATTTCTAGAAGAGAGGAAGAGCAAGCTACTGCCACGAGTTGATGGTCGATTTAAAGTCATCAAGAGAGTCAACAACAATGCTTACCAGATCGATCTCCAAGGTAAGTATAACATATCAAATTCGTTCAATGTCTCTGATTTGCTTCCTTATGTTGCAGATATTGATTTGAGGACAAATCCTTTTCAAGAGGGAGAGGATGATATGATCGTGGATGACACAACAGCTGCAGCACCTGAAGTAGAGGGTCGGATTACACGTTCCAGAGCTATGGAGATGGCCAAGGAAGCTCATTCACTCATTGCCGAAGGAGTTGACGAGCTAGCAGCTGCACAAGTCTTCAACATCTCCATCTTGAAGACTTCTCCTGGTAATGATAACTAGGTAACTTAGGTGAGGAATTTTGTACTCTTTTTCCCATAGAGAGTTTTGTCCCAATTGGGTTTTCACTCATGGTTTTTACTGAGGCAGATGGAATCCCTATGGCGAGTTACTTAGGAGTCTTACCATTAGGAGAATAATGTACAAACCAATCTGGTTTTGTACTTAGTAGATTTTAAGGTGCACCATTAGGGGACGCCTCATTGTTTTTATTTAAACACTTTGCTCTTTTTTATAAGTTTCAAACTACATGTTGTTTTTGTTTAGAACTACATGTTGTTTTGGTTCTAGGGTTATATTTAAACCCCATAACTTGCTGTAAACTTCTTTAGACTATTATCATTGAAAAAGACTTCTTATTGAGTTTTCCATGCTCTCAAGCCACGGTTCTGGAAATCCTAGAGCCTGAATCTTCCATCACGTTGTGAGCCAAGAGATTCTTCACTAATTCATCTAATCACAAAAATCTATCCATTCTATCACTTCAACTTCGTCACCTACAAGTTTCCATCACGTCCTCATCTTATTCTAATTCGTTCTGCCAAAACATTCTATTAATTATATTGTTTCTCAACGAGTTGGCCATCGTATCTCAGAAACCGCTCAATCAATTCCGCTCAAAACTTACCAGCACGTTCCTCACACTCCAGTCTATCCGCTGCTCAAGTTTCATTCGATTTCGAGTACTCTAGCCCCGATTTTCAGAGTTCTATCCTAGGGAGAATCACATCATAACAGCTCATCAGCAAGAGTGTCAATCTCGTGCACTGAGAACACCTGACCTTCGATCGTTGATTTTTTAATCGCGTCACTGATGTTGAATTTCATTTTAAGGTCGGGACCTTGATTTAGCTCGATGACTCCATTCCTAACATCAATTAAAGCGCCTGCTGTGGCCAAGAAAGGTCTTCTAAATAACAGAGGGTCCTTAGGTTCTTCTTCCATCTCCAATACAACAAAATCCAGGGGTATCTCAACTCCCCCCACCTTCACAGGAAGGTCTTCTAGGATGCCATGAGGGATTCTCACTAACCTATCTGCCAGAATCAATGAGATTTTGCAGGGCTTGTAATCAACAAAGCCTAAAATTTTTGAAACTGAAAGCGGCATGAGGCTGATTGAGGCACCTAGATCGCAGGGTCACTTGCTGAATGATAGGGGTCCAAGCGAGCATGGGATTGTAAAGGTTCCAGGATCACCAAGCTTTTTTGGCACAACTTTCCTTTGGATTATGGCGCTAATTTCGTGTGTCAGTACGACCATACCCTCGACTGTTTGAGTTCTCTCCTTAACTGCATCCTTGAGAAATTTCTGGTATGGAGGTATTAGCATAAACGCATCCAGAATTGGAATCTTCACCTCAGTGTCTTTCATCTGCTTATCAAAGAGTGCCTTGTACTTCTCAGTAAGCTCCTTCTTGAACCTTTAGGGAAAGGGTAATTGGGGTTTATATGGCGGAAGAACAAATGGTTTACTCCTCTCTGGGGTTTCTGTAGGTGGATGGGCGTTTGGCGTGCTGGGTTTTTCAGTAGATTGTGGCTTAGGAACAGCTTCAGGTCGAGTCTCTGTCTAATCCTTGATGATAAAATCCTCCCCCTCCTGAACCTTACTGTCCTCAATATGCTTTGGACTCTCTGCTCGAATAAGTAATTCGCGTCCACTTCTAAGAGTGATGACATTGGCGTGATACTCTTTTGGGTTGGGAACTGATTTCCCTAAAAGTTGCCAAGTTGTCTTCACAATAGAGGATGACGCTTGCTGACTCTCGACATACTTGGGCCTTGCGTTCAACATCTCAAATTTGCACGTGAGATTGTTGTGAGAAGCGTCAATCTTAGAGTGCACCTCTGCAAATTTCTGGGTGACTTTAGCAGCAGACGCTTTCTGTCCCTTTAAGATTTCTTGGAGTAGGCTCAAAACTTCTGGTGGCTGTGTAGGGGTTGGTGGAGTGTGTCCTTCATACCCAGGTGGTATGTTTGCAGCTGGCTGGTAATTCTTGTGATATTGTTGCTTAGGGACAAACGTGTTCGATTGAGCGTGTGGGGGTTTGGGTGGGTAGGTCTGGTCTTGGGGATTTCCCATGTTGTTGCTTCTGTATGAGAGGTTTGGGTGCTGCTTATAGTTGTTGTACTGCTTGTAACCACCTCCCTGATTCTACAAATAACTGATCTCCTTAACCTGATCATCCTCCTCGTCTGGAACATGTTCATCTCCAGTCATGAAGTGGACATGTTTATGTTGTACTTGCAGCAGCCTATCGATTTTGTCCAACTTGATGTTCAAGGCTTTGAGTTCCTTCCTACTGACTGTGTCTATGTCCACTGTGTTTCTGACCGTCCTGTCGTAGTCCTCATTATGCTGCCCATCTGCCTAAGCCATATTCTCCAATAGCTGCCAACCATCAGCGACGTCCTGGTTAAGGAAATTTCCATGGCTTGCGGTATCCAATAACCTGCGGATGTTAGGGTGAACTCCTCTATAGAGATTGTTGAGCAGAGTCTCAGCAGGGTATCCATGATGTGGGCACTGAGATTGATAATTCTTGTAGGTCTCCCAGGCTTCAGCAAAGATTTCAGAGTTTTGTTGGGTGAAGGTAGAGATGGCGTTTCTCAACTTTGCAGTTCAAGATTTGGAGAAGAATTTGGCAAGAAACGCAGATTTACAAGCTTCCCATGAAGTGATGGAGCCTTGCGGTAAGTGCTTTACCCAGACATGGGCTTTGTCTCCGAGATAAAACGGGAACAACCTCAGTTTGAATGCGTCCTCACTGACTCCATTGAGCCTTTGTAGTCCATAAAGGCGCTCGAATTCGTCCAAGTGATCAAGCGGATCTTCAGAAGGTAGGTCGTGAAACTGCCTATTTTGGATCATAGAGATGAGACTGCTTTGTTTATTTTCGTTATGGCTGGGGGAACAATTCCACGTCTCTAGGTGTGAGTACTTGTTTCATCTCCAGCGCCTATTATTCGCGGCCTCCTCTGTGGAGGCAGGTCCACAGGGGGAACGTGTGTGTTCGACTCTGTGTTTGCGTTCATTATCACTCGCTCTGTAAGCGTACTGTAGACTTGGTTTCTCTGTGCTCTTAACTCGCGTGGTAGTTGGTTGATGTTGTCAAGAGGCTCGAGAAGATTCTGATTTCCTTGTGAACGTGTCTGCATAAACTGAGCGAAATCAAACTAAGCAGTAGGATGAAGTTGACGTACTGGAGGTTGAAATCACCTGAAACAGAACACAAAACATAGTGCCACAAGTGAGTATGTAACGAAGAGTAAAAAGAACTTGAGCTTAGAAAGTTAACAATCCTAGCAGAGACCCATTTGGCAGCGGCACCAATTTGATAAAACGATTTTTACTCTATTGTCAAATCCTATTATACTTGTATGTCAGTTGTAGTATAATAGGTGTCAATCCAATTGGGAATGTAATTATCAATCGGGATGCAAGCCAATCAAAGTGTGGTTTCTCTAACAACCTAATTTGAACTTTTAAAACGAAAATAAACAAAGCAGTGCAATTGTAAATAATTCAAACAGAGCAACGAATAATTGAGTATCAAATAGAATTAACGCAGGGTGAGAAAACAGGATCCTGATGAGTGAGTTTTATGGGTCAACGTGACTCTTAAGCTAACTAGGCGCTTAATATCACTCAATAGAGCTAGTCTCTACGCAACGAGAACACAAATAATGAGTTCACTCTCGTGGCAAACAAACTCGAGTAAACTACTAACAGACCCTATCGCCATAGGCGTTTGATAATCTAGTCGGAATGAACGATCAACTCGCTTAACACTAATTCACACCTCAGACATTCGATCCCTCGAGCTGAGCATGTAAATCTCTGAAGTGGTTCAGTCTGACGCTCTACCAAACACCCATCGGTGCTAGAGCGTCTCAGAACAAGCCTCAGTTGATCATAATGAAACTAGTGATGATAACACCAAATTAGAAAAGACTTACATAAATCTAACCCTAAGCGCCTTAGAAAACCTAAGCATCACGCAGACCTAACTCATCCTCACGAATCCTAGATGACTACTCAGAACGCAAGATTTTAACAGCAAACACGAATTTAAGGTTTGAATGCATCAATAAAGGACTCGAACAAGGTATGAAATCAACGCTTAATGTAAAACTGAATTGCATAAAAATAAACTCGAAAATCAGAAAGTTGCGTTCGATTACAAAGCTCTAAGTTGCGTTCGATTACAAAGTTGAGTAAGGTGCAGCCTCACGGTTTGTACACACCTCTCCCTATCCCTTCTCAGCCTTGGACTCATATTTCCATGGATTTCTTGCTTGGCTTACCTCGAACCAGAAATGGTAGAGATTCTATTTTTGTTGTTGTTGACAGGTTCAGCAAGATGGCACACTTTATATCTAGTGACAAGAGCGATGATGCTGTTAGTGTAGCTAACTTGTTTTTCAGGGAGATAGTTCGCTTGCATGGAATGCCGCAAGTGATAGTTTCAGATCGAGATACCAAGTTCATAGGATATTTTTGGAGGACTTTATGGGCTAAACTAGGAACTAAGCTCATGTTTTCAACAAGCTGTCACCCTCAAACTGATGGTCAAACCGAGGCGGTGAACAGGACGTTGCCTACACTTCTCAGAGTGTTGGGTAAGAACAACATCAAGTCATGGGAAGAATGCTTACCACACGTTGAGTTTGCCTACAATCACGCTAATCATTCTGCCACTCTCTTTTCCCCCTTTGAAATTGTTTATGGCTTTAATCCCCAATCACCTCTAGACTTGATCCCTTTGCCATTAAGTGTGAAATGTAGTTTAGATGGAAAAGAAGAGGCTGAACAGGTGAGGAAAATACACGCTAAAGCTAAGGAGAATATAGAGAAGAAGACAGAGCAATATGAGAAGTATGCAAACAAGGGCCGGAAGGAGCTGATCTTTGAAGAAGGAGATTTGGTGTGGATTCACCTAAGGAAAGATTGATTTCCAGAAGAGAGGAAGAGCAAGCTTCTGCCACGAGTAGATGGACCATTTGAAGTCGTGAGGAGGATCAACAACAATGCCTATCAGATTGATCTCCAAGGTAAGTACAACATATCTCCAACGTTCAATGTTTCTGACTTGCTTCCATATGTTGCAGATTCGGATTTGAGGACAAATCCTTTTGAAGAGGGAGAGGATGATATGATCGTGAGCAGCATAGAAGCTAAGGAACCAGAGCTGGTAGGACCAATCACACGTTCTAGAGCTAAGGAGTTGGCTAAGGAAGCTCACTCCCTCATGGCTGAAGGATCGTTCTCGCCACCAGCTATGCAAGTCTTCAACATCTCCAACTTGAAGACTTCTCCTGGTAATGATAGCTAGGTAACTTAGGTGAGGAAGTCTGTACTCTTTTTCCCGTAGAGAGTTTTGTTCCAATTGGGTTTTCTCTCATGGTTTTAATGAGGCAGATGGAATCACTACGGCGAGTTACTGAGGAGTCTTACCATTAGGAGAATAATATACAAACCAATCTGGTTTTGTACTTAGTAGATTTTGAGGTGCACCAATTAGTGGGACGCTTCGTTGTTTTTATTTAAATGCTTCGTTGTTTTTATTTAAGTTTCAGACTACATGTTGCTTTGTTTAGAACTACATGTTGTTTTGTTTTTAGGGTTATATTTAAACCCAAACGCTGCTGTAAACTTGAGAGTTGAATAATAGCAAACACTTTTTTTTTGAAAGAAAAACGAGTTCTTCTCTCAATTGATGATTCTTTGAATGCGTTCTTCGAATCCAGGACTTTATTACGCGTCGTGAATTTGAATCCCTTCTACCTATTCACCATCACGTTTTTTTCTCCTCCATCAATTCATCAGTTTTATTGTCTCTCAAAGACTTTGCCGTCATATCTCAGAAACCCCTCGTCCAAATACGCTCAAAACTCATAATCGAGTTTCTCACACTCCAATCTATCTGCTGCTCAAGTTTCAATCGATTCCAACTTCTGTAGCCCCAATTTTCAGAGTTCTATCCTAGGGAGGATCACATCACTTCTTGGGCACATAATGCACAAGAGATACCCATTTACTATTTGAAATTGGGTAAAGAATATCAGCATCTAGAATTTCAAGATTTCCTTCTTAACAACCTCTTTCAAGTTTGGATTTAATCTCCTTTGAGGTTCCCTGCTAGAGTAGGATTCATTTTCAAGGTGAATTCTATGAGTGCACAAATCGGGTGAAATTCCCCTAATATGAGATAATGAATATCCTAAAGCTTTCCTAAACTGTTTCAATTCAGCAAGCAACATCTCTAACTCATCATCAGTCGATGCATCGGTCACAATTACAGGGTATGTTGAGTTAGGTCCAAGAAATTCGTACCTAAGCCCCGAGGGGAGTGGTTTGAGATCCACTTTTGGCGATTTGAGCTATGACCAATCGATTTGAGCGACCATGGTATGGTCGAGTGTGTTGGTCGGGCGGATTTACTGCAAAATGTTCATAACCTCAGGGGTTTGTTGGGGTTGGGGTGGGTTGTGGTTCTCATATGCAAGTGGTACAGTAGGAGTGTGGTGATGAATTTGTTGGTACTGTGGTTTGGGGACAAAGGGTTTGGATTGAGGCTGGTTGTGCGGTTTTAGGGGATACATCTGATCTTGGGGATTAACCACATTGGTGTTCATGTAGGAGAGGTTTGAGTTGGGTTTGTAAATGTTGTAAGGCCGATAGCTGTTACCCCGATTCTGCACAAAACTGACCTCCTCTACCCAATCTTCATCTTCTACAACCTGTTCTGCCTTACTCACATGATGCAGCTGTTTCTGATGAACGGAGAGCAATCTATCCAGCTTGTCTTGTATGGCTTTGAGTTCCTTCCTGCTAGGATCTGCTGTAGCCCGAGAAGTCTGATCATAGTCTTCACTGTATTGCATATCTGCTTGGGCTAAGTTCTCAACTAGTTCCCAACCATCATCCACATCCTGGTTCAGAAATTTCCCATTGCTTGTTGTGTCCACTAACATTCGAATCTTGGGAAGAAAGCCCCTGTAAAGAGTACTAATAGACTCGGTACTGAACCCATGATGAGGGCATTGAGATTGGTACATCTTAAATCGTTCCCATGCCTGAGAATATGTCTCAGAATTGGTTTGCTTGAAACCGGAGATAGAATTTCAAAGCTTTGCAGTTCTGGAATTGGAGAAGAATTTACCTAGAAAAACATGTTTTCAAGCATCCCAAGATGTAATAGACCCTTGAGGCAAGTGTTTTTCCCACATGTGAGCCTTGTCTCCAAGAGAGAAAGGAAACAGCCTCAGCTTCAAAGCATCCTCACTAACCCCATTAATCTTGGTCAAACTGTTTAGTCTCTCAAACTCATCAAGATGATCCAGCGGATCCTCAGATGGCAAACCATGAAATTTGTTGTTCTGTACCATGGAGATCATACCACTCTTAATCTCAAAGTTGTTGTTGACAATGGGAGGTGGAACAATTCCATGGCGTGTAGTGTGAATATTGGGAGCATCACCAACTCCAATGTATTGTGTGCACCTAGGACAAGGTCATGGCTCAGTAGTGTGTGCATGTTCGTCCATCTCAACCTGATCCTAAAGCTCCTCGTTCAAGCTACTCCATTGTACCCGCAAATTTTCACGAGGTAACCAGCGATCTATTTTTGCTACCCTTGGATTTGGTATGCATGCAAGTGGATTTTGACAGCAAAAACGGACACTCGACCAAGGCTTGATCGAGTGTTACGGTCGAATATTCTAGGGACAGAGAAAATCACGGCGCTAGAGCTGTCTTGGTCGAGCGTCGTTATCGAGTGTTGTGTAAAACAACCAAAACCCAGAAACAAGCTATAAAGAATGGAATAATCAGAACACACACGTAGAACTTAGTTTCAGGAAAGTGATAATCCTAATTGTAGCTAACTAAAACCCATTTTGGCAACGGCGCCAATTTGATAACAGCGTTTTGACTATCAAATAACTTACTGTTATATGTGATCAATGCAATACAGTAAGGTGTCAATCCAACTGGGCTAGCAACTATTGAATAGGAATGCAATATACTCAACCTAATCTAAGCTAGAATGATCATAGGTGAATGTTATGGTGCAAATTTAAACTAAGTGAAAATAGGGCACTAAAACAGAGCGTGAAAACAGAGTAAAAAATGAGTGTGAAAATAGAGCAAAAACAGAGTATGAAAAACAGAGCAAACGAAACAGAGTATTGTGCAAAAACAGAGCAACCCTAAAACATAGTTTTAGGTGAAAAACAGAGCAATAAAGACCACAAAAATTAATGGAGAAAGAGGGGTTCTTGAGGTTAGAGGCTCAAGAGGCAATAAACACAGACCTAACAGAGCTTAATAACACCCTAGACAATCAATCTCTTGAGGTAGGAGAAGTTATCTCAACCTAAGTTCATTCAAGCATTTACACAAACATCTTGTGGGTGGGAAACACCAAACCATCAGATTTCAATTGATCAAAGAGAAATAGGCATTAAGGACACTTAAATTAAAGAGATCTAAGCCTAATCAACACCCTAGACAAGTCTGGAAATCCCTAGATCTATCATAATCTCACCATCTCCCCAAGAACCCCTAATGGATCTACTCAAAATTCATGATGAAGAACATAAACCCAGAATCATAAACCATTAACATCAAAAGATAGATCAAGAAGAGATGAGCAACAATGATTAAAAGCAGAAAATCAAATAACGAAAAGATCAACAAGGATCTAAGATTCAAAGAAAAATGAAAATTACAAGAGAAAAGTAGAAAAAGTAGAAAAGTCTTTTTGCTTAAAAGAGGCTAAAACGTTCTAGGGTTTGCTTAATTACATTAAGGGGGTATTTATAGGCCATTTTACAAAAAGCCCTAAAAAGTCAATTCTGGAAAAAAAAAGTCAACGTTTTCTGGGGCAAAAAAAACCGCTCGACCAAGTGATGGTCGGAGCGGGGTAGTGCATCGTCATGGTATATGCCAAATCTTCTAGATCACATCCTGAACTTCAACACTAGGCCAATCAATTCACCCACGAGTCTTCTTGTAGTCCAAAATACTCCATAATAAGCTCTTGAAGTACCTAAAATCCACCTTTATGCAATGTATGCAATTCCCAATACCAAATACGCATAATAGACTATAAAGTACCTAAAACAATGATAATACTGCAAGTATGAATGCTAAAAAAGCTAAATAATGTCCCTAAAATATGCTAAAATGTAGACACATCACATACTTATATGGCGAGAAGGTAAAAATGTTTACTAACCATAAGAGTTTGAAGAATATCTTCACTCAGACTGACTTGAATCTCATGCAGAGGAGATGGGTAGAGTTGCTAGTAGACTATGACTTGGATATTGCTTACCATCCAGGGAATGCTAATCAAGAAACATATGCATTGAGCAGGAAAAGGAGGTATGGAACAACCACAAAAGAAATACAAGAGTTAGCCACAGTTTTATCTAGCCTCTAAAATTGTGAAGTTATTGTGGAGGATGATATTATGGCATTTAAAGCAGTAAACCACACATACTTACTGTGGAGGATTCACGAGTCAAAAAAAAGGATATTGCCTTACTAAAGTCAGTTGAGATTAGAGTTGTGGGTTTCGAGATAACGGAGAATGGAACACATGTCTTTAGAGGTCGTGTTTGTGTTCCTCACAACAAGGATCCGAAGAAAGAGATCTTGAAGCAAGCACATCAGTCTAGTTTCTCAATTTACACGGGTTCTACCATGATGTATCGGGTTATGAAAATGTTTTACAATTGGAGTGGGATGAAGAAAGAGGTAGGTAACAAAGTACACCACTCATACCAGAATATATTATTAATATATGTAATATATTAGTAATAGAACACATTTATTTAAGTTTTTAGACTCGTGTTCATTTAATTTATTAGTTAGAACCATCTTCATAATAATTAAAGTTTAAAGTAACTTAAATCTATTATATATACTAACAATAATAAGTTAAAGAATGCAGTTAAAAATTTAACATCGATTATTACAGAGTGTTTTTTGTCAATAAGTAATCGTTAGATCGACAACAAGATTCGATATCTAAATAGAATAGGATGAGATTGAAATCCACCACATTCTACCTAACAAAATCATGGGCAAACTAATGAGGCCACATGTTTCTTGCCAATTATTAAAGATTGTTTCTATTTCAAAAATTTATATTCTTTAAATGATGGAGAGAAGTATTAGTAAGATATTTGAAATGAATATGACTTAAATTCAAGCAATATGTGTTAGTACAATTTATGATTGTTGGTGTCAATATCATATCTCAAACAATATTTTAAAATTTTAAAATATTGATTAATATATTAATTAAAGTTGGTTTAAAGTATTTATCATGTATAGCGAAAATATAATCAATTTTTAGTTCCTATAATTATTCAGAAATAATCAAAATTGGCTATATATAATAAAACTTCATGTGAAGATTTTCTGTATCTTTTATAATTAGAAAAAATACGTTTTAATCTCTTAATTTGTTTCTATTGGTTGGTTTGTTTTAACTAATTAATTTGTGAGTTTGTTTTAATAAGATTTTTTTAACTAATTAGTTTCTTTTAATTTCAATTAATTTTAGTGATCCATGATAAAAACTTTGAATAGGTTCGATTGTTTTAATAGGTTTGTTTGTTTTAATTGTTTTCTTTGTTTTAATTGGACAACACAATATAAACCAACCAAAAGAAATATAATTGCGTTAAGAAATTCATATTTTTATAATAATAATAAACAATTTTTTAATTTTTGATAATATTTGATAAGATTCTTTAACTTATTATTATTACTACCTACATAATTATTTTAACATTAAATTAAATATAATAAATTTCTTACATAATAAAAATATAGTATGAACTTAAGCACGTTCTGACTTATGAGATATTATATTATAACAATTTTTTCTAGAAATATATTATAATAAACTAAAAAGTAATCACATAATATTTTTATTATTTATTAAATTTTGAGTAGATAATGTGAAATCTTATAGATATATTTATTAACAGCCATTATGTGATCGAGAAGATTCTTGATTATATGAAAGTAACATAATAGTTATAAATTTTCATGATTTGTTCATCTCATCTCATTAGCAAATTAAATTTGTCTTTGTTTTTACCTTTTTTGTTAAAATATAACTAATTGCATATTTATCTCGTGAAATAGTAACAAGGCTGTTTACTGTGAGATTATCAAAATATTTATTAATCAATGTAGATTAGAAATTACAAGAATGGATTTGAATTTTCGGTTTTAAGATGACAAATATAAAAATTAAAGATTAAGAGTTTTTGATAGAGAATGGAAATTTAGATCTCGTGCTCGGCGTAATCTTGATTCTCTTTTATAGTCAAAATGTCTTCGGCAACTTTACAAGGCTGGCTTCGACTATCTATGTGGTAGGTGAGCAACCCTACAACGCATTAAATGTGTTGCAGGCATGCCGAGTGGAATATGGTTTTCTTTGCATTGAGCCGTTGTTGTCTCGTGTCCATCATGAGCCCCGGTGTCCTTGTATGCGTCATTAACCGCGGTGATCTTCATGCCATTCTGACCAAAGTTTCCTTTTATCTTTAGCTAAGTGTTTTGTGTCGTGATGGTCCTTTGGAGTCACAGTGGGCCTCTCGAAGCAATATAGGCTAAATTTAATGTGAAGCCCACCTCCAACAAAGACATTTTAGAAAAAAACAATCAACTCACCATGAGCAATTTGATTTTTTAAAATTTTAATATATATATATATAATGGTGCATAATTAATCGGCGCCGTATGTGTTGATTTTCTAATTGTGATGTGATGCGTATCCGACTCAAAAGTACCAGAAAACGAGCCTGTGAAACTTTCACAAAAAGAGAAGAGAAACAAGATGAAGAGAGACAACTATTTTTCCTAATGGAGTTGACATTGCTAGCTGTTTGGAAATATTTTAGTTAAAGTTTATGAGATAGAGAACACATCGGATATTTGGCTTTGTTTATGCATGTGTTGTAATTTTATTTTCTTATTAGGGTAAGTTTTAACACTATATTTTGGGTTTAAGATATCATCTCTATATAATAAAAGCATAACGTTAACAAATTCATATTTTTTATAATAATAGAAAATAAGTTTTTATTTTTATAAGATTCTTTAACTAATTATTACTAAAATATTAACCTATATAATATTATTATTTTAATTTAATTTTTATATATATATATAAAGATTTGTTTTAACTTAAATATATCGAGATAAAAAAATTAAATATAATAAAAACTACTATATTATTAAAAAAACTAAACATAATTTTTTGGTATGGAGTTTACATATGAATGGTTTTATAAAAGATTACAAATATTTATGATATATCATACAAAACATATTGCTAATCAATATTTATTTTAAAATTTTACTTTCAATCCTGATAGGAAAATTTTATCAAATGATTTTTATACATTTATATTTAAAATACATCTCATAGCTTTTCTCATAACACTAATGATTCTTGGTCTTTTTTTTCAGCTTTTACGATTCAGATCTTCTTATTCTCTCAAGCTTTTTTGCCTTTAATCATGTTTTCTATGAAATTTTTTCGTTAAAACTCTACAAATAAAACTGAAGAATTAAAGTTGATATTTTTAAGCTCTAAAATGTATATAGCAAATAGTTTGGTCAAACGGTTCTTTGTGATTCTAAGGTATGTAACTAATAGCAAATGGCTTTTAGCCTAGTGGCAGACGGTAAGTCCACATCAGGCAGCTCATTTGCACAACCAGGGATCGAGTCTCCCCACCTACATTATGTAGGAATTTGGCTATTGGGCCGGCTAGTTGTGGCCCAATATAATTTGCCGTTGACAAAAAAAAAAGTATGTAACTAATAATACGTTGCATATTTTTGTATGATTAATAATATTTTCTAATTGATTGATATCGTTAGGGTGATAAAATTCAATGTATTGTGAAGAAATATTTCCAAATTCACGAATCTTCTTAAATAAGGAAGTACTAAAATCATTATAAATCTATAAGTTTATGTTTAAACCTATAAGTTTGTGTTTTTCCTAGAAAGTATTATAAAAAATTTTGTTACGAAAAAGTAATAATTACATAATATTTGTATCTCTTATAATAATAAAAACAATTGTCTATTGATAAGATCTATAATGTATCATATCATCTACAAAATATTTTAATTTTTTTTTACATTAACAATAATAAAAACAAAAGATATGTAATCTATATAAGATTGTTTATTGGATGTTAGGAATTAATATTCATTTAAAATATCAAGCCTTTTATATTACAAAATTAAATATAATAATTCATCGCCTAATATTATATAAAATTCTTATGACTAATCACGTTTTGAAGCTATAAAATATTTGTTTACATAGGAATTTTATAATATCATTAGTGTTAACTTTAAATATAAAAGTTCATTTTCAAGTAAAAGATTTTAAATGAAAATAACACAAAATTTAACTAATTTCTAATATTTACGGTATATTATATAAGTGATATTTCTAATCAATTTATATATAAAAAATTCTCTATCTTAAAATTATTTATGTATTTCACATATCACCAATGATTTTGAACATTTGTAAAGTCTAAATTTTAGGCATTGCTATGGTGTAATATTGTTTATGGGAACATAAAATCAAATTTTTGCAAATATTATTTCTTTTGATCAAAATTACTAACATAATAGTTATATTCTTAAATTACAAAATAATTCATAATAAACAACTACTAATTATAAAAAACAAATACATATATATATATATATATAATGAAAAAAATACATATATATGCCTACGCTTATTACTAACACATATATGTATATACTTATTACTAACTTAGATATATAAAAAACAGAACACAATATTTGGTTTTCTAATAATTTATAAATATATATACAAGAAAATATTAATAATAATAATAATAGATTTTTTTCCGTGCAAGGCACTCATGTTCATTTAGTTTATATAATAAATTGTATAGCATTGATTTAAATAGTATGTTATGTTTGGATATTCGGATATCCGTTTTTGTTTGGTTCAGATTTTTTTGGGTTTCAAGTTTTTAATTCCATAGATTCAAAATTCTTTCGAGTTTTCTGATTTTTCGTATCGGGTTTGGTTTAGATTCGGTTTGGGTATAAATCATGTTTGGATATTTCTATATTTAGATTAACATTCAAAACTAATATAGGTTAAATAGAAAAATTCTAAAAAAAGTTTAAATTTAATAAAAATATATTAGGTATCCATTCGATTTTCAATTTTGTTCCAGTTCCGATTCGAGTTCGAGTTTTAGGTATATAAGCTGCTTTGAAAATACTCTTTCATGATATTTTTACAATTTCCCATTTTTCTATTGTATGATGATACCACATTAATATTTTTATCCCCTATATACGATTATTTAATCATTCTAGCATATGATACAACATCTTTCTAGATATATGATATAACACCATAATATTCGCATAATTTATATAATATATCATGTAGTTGAATATAACCAATACAATTAATTATTATTTTGCAGATGATATTACACGTATACAGATCATATCATTGATCAACAACTTTCAGATATAATGTAAAGTTATCATAACTAATTTCTAATATTTAGTTTATCAAAAAATATGCCTAATCAATTTTATTTTGAAATTTTAAACATTCTTCTATTTAAATGATAACTTATATCATGATTAATGTTAAGATTCATAAGGAAAACAGTAAAAATTATTGTTACTCTTTCGTTACTGACATTAAATTTTAAAAGTATAAATTTGAAATAAATTAAATTTTAAAAAAGTTACTAAAGAGAAAATACAATAGTTTTTAAAATACAAGTTTAAATTCAAAATGAACACATTAGCCATATTTACCTAAATCAACACATGTCTACAAATTTAAGTAAACATAATTCTAGAAATCTAAATGAATACAAATTTAAACCCTAAATGAAAATTTCAATGAAGAGAGTCAAAAAATATAACCAAACATATGTCTAAGAGTCTAAATGACATGAGTCAAAAAAATTTATATTCTAAAATTGTAGTGCACCAAAAGCGAAGTCAACTAATATCAAAAATATATTTTGTTTTACAATATTGGTTATCATCATAAATTAATTTTTAGTATATTAAGTATATATAAAATTAATAAATTCACATATACAAAGAAACAATTATGAAAAAAACAAAAAAAAAACAAATATAACATATAAATATATTTATTAAATAAGCTTTTTACTCTTCTCCTATTAAAATTCCTTTTATCGGCACCGACTAAGTTTTTTACTCTTTGCCTATCTTCAAACTCGAGCCTTAGAGCAAGTATTTCCATTGCTGAAGTTGGTTAAACAACCTACTGCAGCTTCCAAGTGGTAAAAAAACCAGTTTGAATCACTGTCCTTCGGGGGCTGTAACAGTTGGTACACTAATCTGGTCGTCATGATATTTGTAGGTTCAGAAAGATCTTGCACTCGAAAATTGATAAAGACGTTTTTCACGGTGTTTTCTCAAATACCAAACTGTCTATCTAATCAATTGCATTACAGTATGGTGTCAATCCACTGAGAGAGTAACTAGCAATTAAGATGTAATCTACTTATCCTAATCTAAGCCAGATTCGATTAGTGAGTGGTAATCTATCCTAGCTGACAACGAAATCTTAAAACAGAATGCAAAAAACGAAACATGAAATTAGAATGTAAAAACAGAGCATTAAAAAAAAAGCGATAGTAAAACTAATAATGAAGTGCAACACAGAATCTCAACCTAAAAGCAGAGTATTAAAATCACAAAAATTCAATAGAGGAAAAACGGATTCTCGAGGTTTAGGATCAATGATTAGGGTATTCCTAGGGGTTCCAGACTTATTTATCAACCTATTTAGATGACCTCTAAGCAATGAATCACAAAGTAATCACATTCGGTTAGGGGGATTCACCAAGAGATCGAATTTCAATTGATCAGAAAGAAACAAGAATTAAGAACACATAAATTAAAGAGATCTAACACCTTAATTAAACATAAACAAATCTGAAAATCCCTAAGTTTTCCCCTAATCTCACCCTTTCCTCAAGAACCCTAGACTAACTTACTCATAATTCATGAAATAAAGCATAGACTCAAAATCGAAATCTAATTGCATAAACTTAAAGATAAAAATCGTAAATTGCTTTGTAAATAGATTGTATATTGAAACTTGAAATTCTAGTACAATTTATAGATCAAAAGATCTTAAAGAAAAAGGAAAAATACTTTAAAGAGAAAAGGGAAAATTCCCTAGAAAGACAAATGGAAAATTCCTTGAAAAAGTGAAAAGGAAATTTCCTTAAGAAAGAAAATAGAAAAAGCCTAAAATAGTTGTTGGGCTTACACAAATGGGTATTGATGGGCCTTTTTTTGCAGAGAAGCCCAAGAAGTCAATCTTCGTCCAAAGTCTTAGTTCTGGTCCGCAAATTCACTCGACCAAGTGATGGTCGAGTGTCAGAAACTCGAGTGCCAAATCTTCTAGTTCACATCCTGAACTTCAACCTTAGGCCAGACGATTCCTCATTGGTCTTCTTATAGTCCGAAATACTCCATGATAAGCTCCAAAAAGTGCCTAAAAATACCTTTTATGCAATGTATACAATGTCCAACACTAATAATGCAAATTATGCTTAAAAGAACCTAAAACTATGATAATAATGCAAGTATGAATGCAAAACATGCTAAATAATGGTCCTAAAATGTGGTAAAATGCAGACACATCAACTCCACCAAACTTAGTCTTTGTTTGCCCTCAAGCAAACATGCATCGAACTAAGAAGGAAGAGAAGTTGCTGACAATGGGAACATCTTACTTAAACAAACGACTTGTCAAGCTGAAAAACCGTAATCCACAAGTGAACCCTTATTCCTTTGTAAGAACCTCAGTTTACTTTCATCAAGGCTTAGCATAAAAACCGAATATTCCCTAACACTTAGTTGGACTCTTAAGAAACTCAGATTTGAGACCTATTTCTTTTAAGTGCAGTCCGCAAGAGGGGCTATTGATCAAAGACCTTGGGATTCAACTTCCTCAAATTCAGCTAGTCACTATGGTTTAAGCATTTTCGATCACTTCTCAACTACTACTCGTTTTTATTGGCTTTAACTTTATCAATGAAGCACGAAAAAGTACGGGTTTACGCACAGTCCCGGATCACCTTAGGCATCGATGTATTAGCTTTATCAATGACACGCGAAAAAGTACGGGTTTACGCACAGTCCCGGTTCATTTTAGGCGATATCGAAATGACTTTATTGATGAACACAAGAAGGTACGGGTTTACGCACAATCCCCGTTCATCTTAGACCATATATTTTGAGCCGATTTGAGAAGGATGATTCTATATTCACCTTATGCTTTCCTTTTTACTTAGCTAGCTGAACCTAAGGAAGGATCTTATGCAATGTATCTCAAGCCCCTAATTTGGAAAAAATAGAATTCGATTATGAGGCAACAAATCTGGTTCTTTTCGAGACACAACCTAAGTATTGGTTTCAAAGGTCAATGATCTACCAATCAGTGTTCAAGAGGCTAAAAAACGCAAGTCTAAGAGTTCACTATGGTTACTAGCCAATCAACCTAGCAAGTCTATCTATCTAGCAAGATGATTCCCGAAACTCTAGAATCAATCCTATATGAATGCAATGCAGCTACATGAACACTCTGTTTTTGAATTATGCTTTTTCGATTTTTTTTTTCAAATTTTTATGGGTTTTCTATGCCTTAGATGTAATGCAATCTAAAAATATGCTAAAGAAAATATTTTTGGTTTTTCTATGCCTTAGATGTGATGCAAATGATCAAATGCAAGAATAAAAACTAAGAATCACAGAAAACAAAGTCATATATCCTCTAGAACCCTCCCCCAAACTTAAATCACACAGTCCCTTGTGTGTATAAAAGTCCGAAAGAGGATCCTAGACCAGCAAGTCAAGTGAAAAATATGCAAAAGCAAGTCAAGTGAAAAATATGCAAAAGTAAGTCAAGTGAAAAATATGCAATGGTATTTACAATGAAAGGAAGGGGTTCTCGTACCTCTCTAGTGGTTCCAGTAGTCGGCTGCCACATTCCGCATGAGTTCCATGTAGTGGTCATTGTGCCTTTGACGCTCGAGCTCAGCTTGCTCGAGCGTTTCGGTCGAGTGTTCGGATTGATGCTCGATCGATTGGTGCTCGAGCGGTTGGCTCGAGCTTGCCCCAGCTGCATCAAATGGTCTTCTATATGAGAAGGCTGCGGGGTTTGCAGAGGAGTGTCCAGCTGGTGCGGGTTGGTGCTGCCTTTCACGATCTGTGGATACAGAGGCTCTTCTTGGGCGAATAGTTGGTGGTGGTGGTGGTCCGCTGTTTCTTTCTAGAGCCGCCACTCTTCTACTTAGATCCTCGTTTTCCTGCCTTCTAGCTTCGTCGCTTGCAGTCGGCTTCTTCACCTTCTTCATCAACCATTTGTTCATCTTCTGCAACAAGCTTATGTGCTTGTGTGCTTCTCGGACTGGTTCTCCTTGATGTGGTGGCATCGTGTATTCTTCAAAACAATACGCCTCATGATCCACTTCATCGCTGTTTGTTGGAGATGAACTCTACTGAGGGCCATTGGGATCGTACAAGGCTTCTAAAGGCGGATTAAAATCCGTGTTTTGCCCCATCCTTATCGATGTGTACTCCCTGTTTGGCAAGAGTAAAAAAGCATTTGGTCTAAGTAAATGATGGAAAGAGTAAAGGAGCTTACCTCGAACTTCAGTCGTAGCCAAGAATTGGCTCCTCCTTAAGTGATCGATGTTCATGAATCGAGGATCAGCCCATTCTGTCTCATCGATTGACACATTACATCTCTCCAGAATGCATGTGACAAGTCCACCAATTGTGATCTTTCCATCACGTCCTCCAGTTTTATTATCCCTTGCCCAACCGCGGTATGTGACCAATTGGTTAGCAAATTGGATGGTTAGACCAGCACTGTTTCGATCTCCGATAATCGGGGATCCGTCGCTCTTTGTACCAACAATGTCCTTGAGAGCAGTCACCAGCATCTCCATTTCTCCTTAAGGCCGGGTTTCGGATCAGTGATGCCTTAGATCGAGAGGACGAGAATCTGCTCTTTGTTGATGTAATCGACCGCCACACATCACCCACTCTGCTCTATCGAAATCTGGTCCATAATTTCTGGACTCGGCTTTTGGGAACTCGAAGAGGTCTCTAAGTGCTTTGAAAGTCATTCGATAGTCCCTTCCTCTAATTGCAAAGAAGATGTAACCGCTACCTTGCCTTTCTTGGAGACTCTCGTTTTCTGCATCGTATAGAACGATATGAACCGTCGCCAAAAACTGGATAGTCTCCTCCTTGTATGCTCGCTGCGGATATTGCACAAATGTGGACAGCCCACAATTTTGTAACATGAGATCCACATCTCTGGCTATTCCCATTGCGGTCAGCGCCTCCTTGCATGGATAGCGGGTCCCTAAGAAATCTATCCTCCGCATATCGTTTAGTGCTCTTGCCGAGTTGTGCCTTTCCTTCATCTCTTTTTCTCTTTTTCCGGCAAGGATTATCTCCCTTGCCTCTTCCGCCTCTCTTTCGCCATACCCATCTTCACGAAGTGTTTCAGCAACAAGGTTTGGGTCCATCTCGTCCTCATCCATGTATTCTCTTCTTTCTTCCGACTCATTTTCAGATTGCACCTCCAACCTTCTCTTCTCCTTTCTGCCGGGTTTGTTTGCGGCCCTAGAAGACTCTCCTTGGGCAGGATTGTTTCTTGACCGAGCGTTATTCTTGGCTTTAAGGCGGAGGAGGTTAGCTTTGCTGGATTTGCCGTCAGTCATGGTGAAAGTTGATCGGAAAAAGAGTAAGTTTTCTAACGATCGACCTGGACACTCGAGTTGAAATGGTCGAGTGTAGTGGATGAACAAAAAGAGAGACGATTTGCTTCTGTAAAAGAGAGAAAAAACTAGAGAGAAATGTTAGAGAGAGTGTATTTCGTGTGAATGAAAGGAGAGAGGCTCCTCCTCCTTTTATAGAGGAGGAAAGACAAAGGGGGAATCTTTTCAAATTCAAAATTTGAACTTTGATTAAATCAAATCTTTTGAATTAAATAGAAAAGATATTGCATTAAAGAAAGATTTAACCCATTTTTCGGAGTAAATGTCTCTCCTTTCTCAGCTTTTGGCAGTTATAGGCTTTGGAGACATGTGAATAGGCATGAAGGCGGGATGCTCGAGCCTGACACTCGAGCAGGTTTGGTCGAGTGTCAGTCTGCCAAGTGATGGCTGATACTCGAGTGGGACACTCGACCAGGCGTGGTCGAGTGTTGTCCCATCTTGTCGGTTCCAACCCCACCTGTCCTATTTGGGCCCCACTTTCCTGTAAAAGAGTACAAAAAAACTTCCAAGTGCATGTAAGACGAAATAAATGCAAGAAAAAAAAATGAAAGATAGCAAATATATGTAAAGAAAACATGCGAAAAAGAAAAAAATTGAATGTATATACAGATGATACCTTTGGGATTACCTCCTAACTGCGCTTGTTTATAGTCTCAAGCTCGACTTCCTCCTATTTATTGGAGAGGCGGCGGTTCATCGGGCAGAACCAAAGTTCCCTCGGGAATTGTGCAGTTGGCCAAATAAGGCTTAACTCTATGACCGTTCACAGTGAATCCTTCTACATTGCTGTTGGCTAAAGTGATTGCTCCATAGGGTAAAACTTGCAGTACTTTGAACGGACCAGACCACTTTGATCGCAATTTTCCGGGAAACAGCTTGAGTCTTGAGTTAAAGAGAAGTACTTGATCACCAACTTCGATTGCTTTACGCTGGATCTTTTTGTCGTGAGCTGCCTTTGTGCGATCTTTGTATGCTTTTGAGCTATCATATGCTTCAAGTCTGATTTCTTCAAGCTCATGTAGATCCATCTGCCTCTTTTCTTGTGCTATCTTGATATCAAAATTCAGGAGTTTGGTTGCCCAAATTGATTTGTACTCTAGCTCTACTCGCAAATGGCAGGATTTTCCATAAAGCAGTTGAAAAGGTGTGCGGCCAATAGGTGTTTTGAAAGCAGTCCTATAGGCCCAAAGAGTATCATCTAATTTGGCGGCCCAATCACGTTTTGACAGCCCAACTATCTTCATCAAAATCGATTTGATTTGTCTGTTAGAGATTTCAACTTGCCCGCTGGTTTGAGGATGATAAGGAGTTGCCACTTTGTGTTTAACCCCATGTTTCCTAAGCAAATTCTCGAAAACCTTGTTGACAAAGTGGGATCCTCCATCGCTGATCACAACTCTTGGTACACCAAATCTGGGAAATATTATGTGTTTGAAAAACTTAAGTACCACTTTGGCATCAATTGTAGGAGCTGCAATAGCTTCTACCCATTTAGAGACATAATCCACAACAACCAGAGTGTAGCTGTTCCCTAAAGAAGGAGGCTTAAATGGTCCCATGAAATCGATTCCCCAACAGTCAAACACTTCTATTTCCAAGATCGGATTCTGCGGCATCTCATTCCTCTTGCTTATACTACCCATTCTTTGACAGCAATCACATCTGGATATGAACTCTTGGCAGTCTTTGAAAATTGATGGCCACCATAACACGGATTGAAGGATTTTCTGTGCTGTTTTGAATGCAGCAAAGTGTCCTCCATAAGTAGATCCATGGCAGTGTTCCAATATTCCCTTGACTTCCTCTTCGGATACGCATCTTCTGAACAGTCCATTAGATCCTTGCTTGTAAAGATAAGGTTCATCCCAAAAATACTGCCTTACGTCCCTGAAGAACTTTTTCCTTTGATGATAATTAAGAGTCTTAGGCAGTTCTCCTCCGACCAAATAGTTTACCAAGTCGGTATACCACGGTAAGCAAGTTCCCACAAATCTTGATCCGATCGAAATACGTCTTCTTTGTCTCTGGGCCTGACACTCGAGCAATTCTAGTAAAATTTATAGATCAAAAGATCTTAAAGAAAAAGGAAAAATACTTTAAAGAGAAAAGGGAAAATTCCCTAGAAAGAGAAATGG
Source organism: Lepidium sativum (assembly GCA_023374145.1). NCBI lineage: Eukaryota > Viridiplantae > Streptophyta > Magnoliopsida > Brassicales > Brassicaceae > Lepidium > Lepidium sativum. Next base: position 26,396 of record JAKUCM010001676.1, read on the forward strand.
AAAATTCCTTGAAAAAGTGAAAAGGAAATTTTCTTAAGAAAGAAAATAGAAAAAGCCTAAAATAGTTGTTGGGCTTGCACAAATGGGTATTGATGGCCTTTTTTGCAGAGAAGCCCAAGAAGTCAATCTTCGTCCAAAGTCTTAGTTCTGGTCCGCAAATTCACTCGACCAAGTGATGGTCGAGTGTCATGCTCGAGTGTCAGAAACTCGAGTGCCAAATCTTCTAGTTCACATCCTGAACTTCAATCTTAGGCCAGACGATTCCTCATTGGTCTTCTTATAGTCTGAAATACTCCATGATAAGCTCCAAAAAGTGCCTAAAAATACCTTTTATGCAATGTATGCAATGCCAACACTAATAATGCAAATTATGCTTAAAAGAACCTAAAACTATGATAATAATGCAAGTATGAATGCAAAACATGCTAAATAATGGTCTTAAAATATGGTAAAATGCAGACACATCAAAAATTCATAGCCAAAACTAGAATCCCAATCCTATTCATATTGAGGAAGATACGATCAGTATAAAGTAAGATGTCGAATCTGGTTTCAGTTTCATACATTGAAAACTTTTTGATTTCTGCTCTAAAATATGTATTCGACTTGACATGTTTAGAGACAAGTTGTGAATATATGTTAGCAACGATATTAAAACTGATACAAAATTTGTGTAACTAAAAAAAGTTTCAAATATTTGATGATATAAAAATTCGGCAAAGCATTAAATAATATGTAAATCTGTATATATAAAATCAATTAATCTTACTATCTTTATAAAAAAATAACTAATACAAATTCTCAAATTATTTAAAATCCCTTTTAATATATGAATTGTGTAATACATATTTTCAAAACTCTCCACTTAATGTTGAAAATCTGTAACCACAATTTTTTTCTATAACTGTTAACACAAATAATACTATGATGAATATTCATTCTCTATTTAAAAACTTCTATAACCCTATTGATCAAATATTATGTTACTAAGATAATTCAACAAAAATCTTCTGCTTTTGTCTTGTGAAGAAACAGAGTAAATGTTTTTGGTCGTGAAGAAACAGAGTAATTTAATAATGTCAATAAAAGTGATAATTTTGTGTTTTAAGTGTGACGTTTAAGTTGGCTTGTTGTGTCACTTTTGAGAGATGGGTAGAGTCAATCATTAAGTTTTGAGGTTTATGATGTTTAGAACTTTTAGAAACTTTTTTTTTTGTCAACAACTTTTAGAAACTTTTAAAAATTTTTAAAATATAAAAAAATAAAAAAATAAAAAAATAAAAAAGAAAATAATTTCAAATTTTTCCTTAAAATTTATAAGAAATTCTAAAATAAATTTCTTATAGACCATCTTTAATGTTTAAGAAACTTTGTTCAGTTTATAAACCATAAAATGAACTTTTTATGTAGAAAAAATATCGACTAAAAAAAGAGCATGTAGCAAAAAAGAATCTTTTTGTTTAAAAAACTAAGTTCAGCCACAAAAGAAAAACCTAAGTTTTTATTTTTTTTATTTAAAAACCCAAATTCATTATTTATGCTTTTCTTATTTTTTTAATGTTAAGAATCTTTCGTCTTACATACTTGTCATATTTAAATAAGTTCAATTTTTATAAATAATACTAAAATTTTAAATTTTATTAAAATATTTTTGTTAAAATATTAAGATACTCATTTTGGATTTGTCTTTGTATCTGACAAAACTTAGCTATGTAGCTGAGTTAGGGTCGTTGGGAGAAAACGTTCAGTCTTTTCTTCTCGACTTCAAGTCGTAGTACTGTCTCATTTATAAACTCTTTTGCATGTTATTACAGAACATTCCTGTTGCCTTTTCCTCAGAACATGTGAAATGAAGAATTGAACATAAGACCACGATATTGAGATCATATGTTTCTGATAAAGCTTGGGAAGTGAAAACTGAAGATGACCGGACTCACCCGAGGCAGGAAAGACTTCGTCACAGCTCATGATTTTCGTATCGGTGATATCATTGTTTTCAGACATGAAGGAGATTTGGAGTTTCATAATACTGCTTTGGGTCCCCGTCTCTGTGAGATCCAATATACATCATCTCACGACATTGATGCTGACAACATTGGTAAAAGTTGTTGATAAGAAGTAGCCGACAGAGTCAATAGTGAAATCACCGTTGATAGAAAACTACGATTGAAGAAAGAAATAAGTTGGACTGGGATTATTAGAGAGCCCACCGCCTTTCCCTTAACATAAAACGTGAGACTACTCATTCGTTTACCAAAACCGAATTAGAATAGCTTATATAGATGACTAGACTAAATTACAGAGATCCAATAAAAAACCCAAAGAAGCCCAAGTTAGCCCAAACAATTAATACTTGTAACAAATCTGTCGATACCATGGTGACTTCTTATCATCACTCCCTCTCAAAGAAGAAGCTTGCCCACAATCTTGCAAGGGAAAGTTCATACCGTCTGATTCAATTGTGTAAGTAATTACAGCACCAGAGTCCATACAATTGTCAATGAGCTCAACCTCTTGGCCATTAACTACAGTGAGTACTTTCTGATGCTTGCTAGGACATTTATGGCCAGGATGGTAACATGCATCGCAGCGGAAACATTGACCCCGACGACGACGATCTGTATATTCCTCTGGAGGTAATCTATCTTGACTCTGCTCTAAAGTTGGAAGAAGTGGCGGAGCTGTAACATTTGAAGTTGAAGGAACATCAATAGTAGAAATCTCTCGAGTACGCCAATACGAAGGTTTGTTACCTGAATAATCTTCAACAGAAACAGTTGTACCATGACCCGAAACAAGAGTATCAGCAACAACCTCAGAAAGCGTTCGAGATTCCAATCTAAGACCAGGCTCAATTATATCATCTAAACCTACTGGCTTTAGAGACAGAACCAGATCTTATAGAACATGATATAGAGCATTAAGAAAAATATGCTCTAGATTAGCATCAGTAAGATGAGGGACTTGGTAAGAGAGACACTGATCTGGAGGACCATAGTTACCAAAACTTTTAAAGACTTTCTCTAAGAATTATTTGAGGGTCATACATGTATTAATTAATATGTTAGGGTCATTATCTAAGAATTCAAAACTTATGTGGTCATTTTGGTATAACATAATTGACTGGGGCATAAGTGTTATGAAAAATTAATTGTGGCTACATTATGTAATTTCTAATTTGATGAAAGGCTGAATTAGAAATTATTTCTATATATAAATAGAAAGGTTATGGTCCCATAACAACCCTAATCAGAAATTCAGAAACTCTCTGCATCCCATCAACTGAGACCTCAGGCTATTCAGGATTCGTTGTGGAAGAGGCATATTCCCTAAAAGTTCAGATCATAAGCTATGGATCCAAAAGGTACACTTCCGCTTACGTTTATATTAATCAGGAACTAGTATGTTTAGGTGTATGGAATAAAATAAATCCAACATTTGGTATCAGAGCACCATGTTCAGTTTCTGTTTGATAATCAAGTTTATTATCATGAAATTTGGATTTATTTTTTGATAATCTTGAATCTGAATTTTATTTTTTCAAAAGGTTTATGATAATAAGGCTATTTTTATTAATAAATTTGGATTTATTGTTGGATAAAAACTCAGATTGTTGAATCTGAGTTTCCGTTCATGATTAAATATAAATCTGAATTCTGGGATATGTGGTTAAATTTATTTTTTCGAAATTCTGAAAAAAATTTCGAAATTTTTTGATCTGTTCAATAGCCTCAGCGGCTGTGTTTCTTTTGATCGAAATAAACCTAGGATTCATAAGAGGTTGAAGAAGATTCTTCAAACTCGTTTGGGCCTATTATTATTAATATTTTTTTTGGGCGTAGGCCCAACTAATTAAAAAAAGAAGGAATTGGGCCGCGGGCGATTTAAAGTTGCTTTCGCAGGGACTCGAACCCGAGTTCTGTGATTCGGTCTGCATTATTCTTTCCCTTCTTAAACCATTAGGCTACAAATAAATTCTTGCACAATATTTCCAGAAACTTTTTAATATATGGCTATGCAAAAATAAAAATATAATTTATAAATCAATAGATAAAATTGATTATGCAAGTTTATTATTTGTAGTGGATTAATTGATGCAACATGTTGCCAAAGTAACCTCTCTTGTGGATATTTTTTTATGAATAATATTAAATGTTATATGTATATATATTCATGCGAATATTGAATCGACCCAAAGGTAGGTTTATATTTGGCAGGATTATATACATACATGTGATGATAAACATGTGACAATTATTAGTTATAAACATGTGAATGATAAATCGGTCCAAAGAAAGGTTTATCATTTACCATGCATTATTGTCAATGTTTGATTATTACAACAAGAGTAACACTAGCAGTTAATATTACTGTCCAAAGACTTGATATTAATGTAGCACTTGGTATCTTGTGATGGATTGTATAATCGTTTATTTTTTATTATTGATTTATTTCGGTGTAATTGTGAGTAACTAATAAAAGATTGTTCTCTTTCAGTATCTACACACTTAGGTTCGATTCCAACACTTACAGGTTCCAACTACAAGGAATGGAAAAGTAAAGTTAAGATTGTGCTTGGGTGTATGGATCTTGACCTTGCGCTAAGGATGGAACAACCTACTTCTCCCACAGATACCAGCACTGCTGAGTATAAGGCGGTTTATGAGAAGTGGGAACGTTCTAATCGCATTGGTTTAATGATCATTTTGGACACCATTCGAGAAACCTTTAGAGGTGATGAGGAGATCAATGATCTCAAACAGTTCCTTGCTGAGATGGACTTGCGATTTGCAAGTAGCAATAAAGCAGAAATAAGCACGCTTATGTATCGCTTTAGTACCATGAGGTATACGGCAAAGGAAACATAAGGGAGTACATTTTGGAAATGTCCAACATTGTTTCAAAACTCAAGACTCCTAAGACTGAGCTTCCGGAAGAAGTGCTCATATTTTTTGTCTTGAACTCCCTTCCTCCTCAATTCAATCAATTGAAATCCAGTTACAACACACAGAAGGAGAAATGGTCTCTTAATGAGCTCATTTCATATTGTGTGCAAGAGGAGGATAGGATGAAACAAGAAAGGTCTGAAAGTGCTCATATAGTTAACACCTCTAAGGGTCAGGGCAAAAGAAGGAAAATTGAGGTTGTTAAGAATGAGACTACTAAAGGTCCAACTCAAAGGAAGCAGACTACGGTTGAAGATACCTGCTTCTTTTGTAGGAAAGTTGGACATATGAAGAAGGACTGCCAAAAGTACCACGCATGGCGTGTAGAGAAAGGTAGTTTCCTTTATATGCTTGACACTGTAGTTTCTCATGATGAAAGCTTAAGTGTTGAATCAAGGGGTACTAAACGAAAATTCAAAAATGCAAGTTCAGGAACTTTGTGGCACAAACGTTTAGGACACATTTCTAGAAATAGAATTGAGCGACTTGTGTCAGATGGTATTATTGAGTTCTGTTGACTTCACAAACTGTGATGTATGTGTTGACTGCATTAAAAGAAAACAGATTAAACATAAGAGATTAAGTGCATATAGAGCTCAAGAAGTCCTTGAGTTGATACATACAAATATTTGTAGACCTTTCCCTACGGCATCTTGGAACGGTCAACAATACTTTATATCTTTCATAGACGATTACTCTTGATATGCATACTTATTTCTTATTCATGAGAAATCAGTGTCTTTGGATGTGTTCAAGAAGTTTAAGGCTGAAGTTGAGAACCAACTTGAGCGAAGGATAAAGTCTATTAGATCTGATCGTGGAGGTGAATACTACGGTCGGTATGAAGGTTCAGGTGAACAACGTCCAGGACCATTTGCCAGATACTTAGAGGAGTGCGGAATTGTCCCACAATATACCATGCTTGGGTCTCCCAATATGAATGGTGATGTAAGAACCAGGGATGATTCTCACAAGGTGATAGGCGGTTTCAAGAGATTGGACTCAAGTCTATCTTCTCTTAGAAACCAATGAACACAAGAGTGGAAGATAGGAATTGACTAGCTGGACTCAAGTCTCTCTCTAGGCAATTCAGTGGATGAAAGGGCGTGGAGATGGATTGATGGACGCCACATAAGTGATGGAAGAACTTGTGATAAGTCAGAACTCGGAGTCACCTTGATATCACTTACAAGGAAAGGCCAAATTTGAAGTGTTAAATCTCTCTCGGTTTTAAGAAGAAGAAATACAACTTTTATTGATTCAAAAGGTGAGTTACAAGGCTGCATAGGAGGAACCTTATATAGTGGTTCAAGGCAGCTAGGAGAGTATCTCTTACATAAATGAGAATACTCGAAATAAAATGAAAAGGAAATCTGCAAAAGAGGCAAATAGAATAATGACAATTGAAATAATGGAAATACTTACCTAAACTCGGTTTTGGTAAGTCTTAGGCGTCCTCAGTTGGGCCTTTAAGTGGCTGAATTGAGATCATCACCATTTGGCCTTCAAGTAGCTCCATTTGGGCTCCAATACTTCCATTTTTTATTCCGGCCCTTTTATCTTCAACTCTTTGTGCTAGGAGGCTTTGTATGGACTTGTTAAACATTTCTCTAAGCCTCCTTGTTCCTGCTCTTGTCTTAGGCGGATACTTCATGATAATTGTGTCTTGATATGCTAACTTCTCTTCTATAGACTTGTTGGAGTCGATGTCCTCATCATTCCCTCCCTCTTGAGAAGGTTCTGGCCTCAAAACACTTTCGTCTACAACATATGGAGCTAAGTCAGCAACATTGAAAGTGGGTGATATGGTTAACTCATCTGGCATCTCAAGGCGGTACGCGTTGTTGTTGAGCCTCTCTAATACTTTGAATGGACCGTCTCCTCTAGGTGCTAGTTTGCTTTTCCGTTGGTTTGGAAATCTCTCTGGCCACATGTGAACCCAAACCCAATCTCCTGGGTTGAAGATAACCTCCTTGTGTCCTTTGTCAGCCGCTTTCTTATAGGTTGCGGTTTTCTTTTCAATGTTCTCCTTCACCTTCTCGTGTAACCTGTTGATTGTTTCTGCTTTACTTTCACCATCTTGGTTAGTGAACTCTAAAGGGGGCAGTGGTGCAAGGCCTAAAGGCGTCTCGGGCTTAAAACCATACACAATCTCAAAAGGTGAAAGTTTAGTGGTTGAGTGGTTAGCATAATTATAAGCAAATTCAACAAATGGAATGCAATCTAACCAATTCCTCAAATTCTTACCAATCGTGGCTCTTAAAAGTGTGGATAAGGATCTTTTTACAACCTCGGTTTGTCCATCAGTTTATGGATGACAAGTGGTAGAAAAGAGCAGCTTAGTTCCGAGTTTTCTCCAAAGAACTCTCCAAAAGTGGCTCAAGAACTTGGTGTCTCTATCCAAAACAATTGTCCTTGGGATTCCATGTAGTCGTATGACTTCCTTGAAGAATAGATCAGCAGTTTGAGTGGCGTCATTAGTCTTTGCACATGGAATGAAATGTGCCATCTTTGAAAATCTAGATTTGGCTTTATGGCAAGTAATGCATTTAGAACAGAATCGTTCTACATCCTTCTTCAAGTGAGGCCAAAAGAAGTGCTCCACCAAAACGCTAAGAGTTTTATCAACTCCAAAGTGGCCCATGAGTCCTCCACCGTGTGCCTCACTTATCAACAGCTCTCTCATTGATCCATGTGGAATACATGGATAGAAAGGACATTTTGGCGAATTGAGACATTCGTGGTAAATATGGCTGAAATCTGGATCCTCCTCATACGAATCCTTCATATGCTCAAATCCTAATACTTTAGCTTCCATTGTGGTTATCAGCATATGTCTTCTTGACAGAGCATCAACTACTATGTTGTCTTTTCCTTTTTTGTACTTGATGATGTAAGGAAATGTTTCCACAAACTCCAACCATTTAGCATGCCTCCTCTTAAGTGTTGTTTCGCCTCTTAGATGCTTTAATGTCTCATGGTCAGTGTGAATAACAAACTCCTTTGACAGCAAGTAGTGTTGCCATGTCTCCAACGATCTCACCAAAGCATAAAGTTCTTTGTCATATGTTGGGTAGTTTAATGTGGCTCCGCTTAGCTTTTCACTAATGTAAGCTACTGGTTGACCTCCTTGAGTTAGAACAGCACCTATACCACAACCAGAAGCATCACATTCTGTTTCAAAAGTTTTATCAAAGTTTGGAAGTACCAAAACCGGTGCATGAGTCAAGCGATTTTTGAGTTGTTGAAATACGGTTTCTTGAGCTGTTCCCCATTTGAATGTCATATCCTTCTTGATCACAGCAGTTAGAGGTGCAGCTATGGTGCTAAATTCCTTGACGAATCGCCTATAGAAGCTAGCTAATCTGTGGAAGCTTCTGACTTGTCCAACTGATGTAGGTGTTGGCCATTCTTGTATGACTTTGATTTTCTCTTGATCAACATGTAAATCCTGAGAACTTACAATAAAACCTAGGAAAACTAGCTCATTAGTGAGAATGTGCACTTCTTAAGGTTTCCATAAAGACCTTCTTTCCGAAGTCTCTCAAGTATGATGTAGGGTCTTAGCACCTCATTCATTAACCGCATGAATGTGCTTGGTGCATTGGTTAGCCGAATGGCATGACTAGCCACTCATACAGCCCTTGCTTGGTCTTGAAGACGGTCTTCCATTCATCTCCTTCTTTCATTCGGACCTGATGGTAACCACTTCTTAAATCCACCTTGCTGAATATTGTTGCTCCATGTAGTTCATCTAACATATCATCCAATCGTGGAATGGGATGTCTATATTTGATGGTGATGTTGTTGATGGCTCTACAGTCAACACACATCCTCCATGTTCCATCTTTCTTGGGGACTAATAGGACGGGTACAGCACATGGACTCAAGCTTTCTCTAATGTATCCTTTAGCCATTAAGTCTTGAATGTGTTTTTCCAACTCCTTTGTTTCCATTGGATTCATTCGGTAAGCTGGTCTATTAGGCAATGCAGCTCCAGGAACAAGATCAATTTGATGATCTATGCCTATAATAGGTGGTAATCCAGCTGGTATTTCCTCAGGAAAAACGTCTTGAAACCTGTTTAACAAAGAAGAGATTTTGGATGCAAGTACTATCTCTTTGGAACCTGTGAGCATCACATCTTTAAACACAATTAGTAGCATTGTTTTCTTTTTATCTCTAGCTTTAAAAACGATACTAGGAGTGATGTAAAGGTTAGTTTTATTGGCCTTATACTCCGCAGCATAATTAGATTGCATCTCATGTACCTCTTGAGGTGATAATGGAGCAAACTGAAACTTACGCTTGTTATAAGTGAATGAGTGAGTGTTGGTGCGGCCATTGTGGATAACCTCTCTATCAAACTGCCATGGACGACCCAAAAGTAGGTGACCTACTTTCATTGGCACCACATCACATAAGACTTCATCTTGATACTTCCCAATTTTAAAGGAAATTGTGACTTGCTCGGCTATTTTGATTTCAGTGTTTGAATCCAGCCATCTTAATCGGTATGGTCTTGGGTGTTTGCTTGTCTTGAGACCTAGCTTATCAACTATTGTCTTGCTAGCAGTATTAGTACAAGAACCACCATCAATTATCATATTGCATACCTTGTGTTGCACGGTACAACGAGTGAAGAACATGTTTTCTCTTTGCATTGCTTCTGGTTCACTTAGAGCACTCAAGGCTCTATATACCACCAACATGTCCCCCGTTTCTGGAAAGGCTACTTCTTCTTCCGAATCCGTTGCCTCCGTGTGTCCCATCTCATCTTGAGACTCATAGTCTTCTTGAGGTGTGATGATCATCATTCGTTGGTTTGGACACTCTTTTGCATAATGTTCCCTGCCCTGACATTTGGAACAAGTTAATTCTCTTGATCTAGAGGGGTTAAAAGACTTACTTGTTTCTAGTTTTGACGTTTTGGTATTTTCAAAGGCGGTGTTCTTGGCCCTTGAGTCGGTTTCTATTGTCTTTCCTTTGTCATTGGCCTTAGCTGGTGCATTAATCCACGAGTTGTTGGTTCTAGAACGAGTGGCAGTTGCTGTCTTGCACTTAATACCTTGTTCAGCTTGTATAGCCACATGTAAGAGCTCATTCATATCATGGCATGGTTGTCTATCTACCTTTCTGGCTATTTTTTCTTGTAGTCCATCTTTGAAATGGCCCATAAGAACCTCTTCATCTTCATTTAGAGCCATCCGGTTTCTTAGCTCTTCAAATTCCTCAAAATACTCTTCCACACTCCTATGTTTTTGCGACAATTGTCTGAACTGCCTTTTCATCTCTCTATGGTAATGTGGTGGCACAAACCTCTTACGGAAATTGCACTTCATTGCGGCCCAAGTGGTAATAGGTGGCAGATCATTTCTCCTCCTATCTTGCACAACTCTATCCCACCATGACAAAGCATGATCCGTGAGTTGAGCTGAAGCTAGAGCAATCTTCTTGGAGTTGTTATACTCATAGTAATCATATATATACTCCATTCTCCTCTCCCATTCAAGGTAGGCTTGAGGGTTGATTCGACCTGCAAACGTAGGAGCTGTTAACTTCAAATCTTTGCTAGTTTGTCGGTTTACCTCAACATGATTGTTTCGGCTGTGTCTCTTTCTGCCAAAACGTGACTGTTCTTCCTCTTCTTCTTCACTAGCAGCTTTTTCATCACTTCTCTCATGCTGACTGTTCCTCGGATTCCTATCATTCCTAGTAACTTCCAGCCTCCTCACACGAGCATTTATGCGCCCAATCTGAGCAGCTAGATCATTCTTCATGGCTTCTATGGCTTGTAGTAAAGCGGCGTTGGGGTCGGGTGTGTTTTCAGCCATTGCTTATGAACTGTGTAAACACTTAAACAAACGATCAAGTGCTTTTGGGATTTTAAGCCAAAGGAAATCTCTTTTTTTTTTCCTTCTTTTTATATAATTTATATAGAAACAAGTAGGAAGATAAATAACAAAAGATATTGAGCGAAATCACCTAGTTTGGAATTTCGGCTCTGATACCAAATTGATGTAAGAACCGGGGATGATTCTTACAAGGTGATAGGCGGTTTCAAGAGATTGGACTCAAGTCTCTCTTCTCTTAGAAACCAATGAACACAAGATTGGAAGATAGAAATTGACTAGTTGGACTCAAGTCTCTCTCTAGGAAATTTGGTGGATGAAAGAGCGTGGAGATGGATTGATGGACACCACACAAGTGATGGAAGAACTTGTGATAAGTCAGAACTTGCAGTCGCCTTGATATCACTCACAACGAAAGGCCAAATTCGAAATGTTAAATCTCTCTCGGTTTTGAGAAGAAGAAATACGATTTTTATTGATTCAAAAGGTGAGTTACAAGACTTCATAGGAGGAACCTTATATAGTGGTTCAAGGCAGCTAGGAGAGTATCTCTTACATAAATGAGAATATTCGAAATAAAATGGAAAGATTACAATTTGGTAAAAAAAAAAAGGAAAGAAATTGAAGAGGAAATCTGCAAAAGAAGCAAATAGAATAATGGCAATTAAAATAATGGAAATACTTACCTAAACTCGGTTTTGGTAAGTCTTAGGCGTCTTTAGTTGGGTCTTTAAGTGGCTGAATTGAGATTATCACCATTATGGACTTGTTAAACATTTCTCTAAGCCTCTTGGTTCCTGCTCTTTTCTTAGGCGGATCCTTCATGATGATTGTGTATTGATCTACTAACTTCTCTTCTATAGACTTGTTGGAGTCGATGTCCTCATCAAATGGTGTATCAGAAAGACGCAACCGAACTCTCAAGGACATGGTAAGGAGCATGCTCAGTCATTCCACCTTACCTGAATTACTCTGGGGAGAGGCACTAAAGACTGCATCTTACATTCTTAATCGGGTACCAACTAAGGCAACTGCGAAAACACCTTATGAGCTTTGGACTGGCAGAAAATCTAGTCTGAAGCATTTTCACATTTGGGGATGTCCAGCTGAGGCTAGGCCTTATAGGCCATATGAGAAGAAACTGGACTCCAGAACTGTGAGCAATTAATTTATTGGTTATTCTGAGCGATCTCGGGGTTACAAATTTTATGATCCCACACAAAAGAAAATTTTTGAGACGGGAACAGCTACGTTCCTTGAGGATATTGAATTTGGGGGGGGAGAAATGAAGTTAGAGATGTCATCTTTGAGGAAGAATCGGATTCAGTTCCTAAACCGATTCATATAGTTGCTTTTGATCAAGCAAATTTGGAACCTCAAATTGACACTGAAGCTCTTCCTCCAAATCAAGATGACAATGGAAGTCAAATTCAAAATCCTCAAGAACTAGTGCATCAGGAACAAGTGCCTTTACGGCGATCCACTAGAGAAAGAAGAAGTGCTATTCCAGATGATTATATAGTATTTCTTATGGAACAAGAGGAAAATCAAATCCATTTGGAAGATGATCCTATCAACTTCTGTGAGGCAATGGGTAGTTCCAATTAAGATAAGTGGGTCAAAGTTTCTAAGGAAGAGTATCAGTCAATACTAGACAATAAAGTTTGGGATGTTGTCCAATTACCAGAAGGGAAGAAAGCCATTGGTTGCAAATGGATATTTAAAACCAAAATGGATTCAAATGGTAATGTGGAGAGGTATAAGGCTCGTCTAGTAGCTAAAGGCTATACTCAGAAAGAAGGGATTGACTGTAAAGAAACCTTTTCTCCAGTTTCATCAAAGGATTCTTTTAGGACAATCATGGCCCTTATTGCACATTATGATTTAGAGCTTCATCAGATGGATGTCAAGACAACGTTTCTCAATGGAAACATTGATGAGACAATTTATATGGAGCAACCAGAAAACTTTGTATTAGGTGATTCAAAGAAGATGGTATGCAAGTTAAGTAAATCCATCTATGGGCTAAAACAAGCTTCTCGTCAATGGTACCACAAGTTTCATGAGGTAATCACCTCCTTTGGTTTTGAGGTGAATTTGGTTGAAGATTGTGTGTATCAAAAGTTCAGTGGGAGTAAGTGCATTTTTCTGGTATTGTATGTTGATGACATACTACTAGCAACTAACGATATAGGCATGTTGCATGAACCAAGAAATTTCTTAAGGAAAAATTTCAGATGAAAGATCTTGGTGAAGCATCTTTTCTATTAGGAATCAAGATTCACCGAGATCGAACTCGAGGAATTCTTGGATTGTCATAAAAGGCCTATATCGATAAAGTACTAAAGAGATTTGGCATGTAGGATTGCAAACCAGGTGATACCCCTGTCGCTATAGAAGACAAATTTTGTCTCAATCAGTGCCCTAAAGGAAAATTGGAAATTCACAAGATGCAAAAGATTCCTTATGCGTCGGTTGTAGGGAGTTTAATGTATGCTCAAGTTTGTACGCATCTGGATTTAGCGTACATTGTTGGAGTTTTTGGCAAATACTTAAGTAATCCAGGTTTAGACCATTGGAAAGCAGCCAAAAGGGTCATGAGGAATTGAAAGACCTCTTAAGCTATATTGTGACAATAAATCAGCGGTTTTGTACTCCAACAAAAATAGGACCGCAACAAAGTCCAAGTTTATCGAGATTAAGTTTCTCATTGTCCAGGAGAGGGTACAAAGTGGAGAGATTTCCATAGAACACTTAGGGACAAACTCCATGATAGCAGATCCTCTTACAAAAGATATTCCACCAAAGTTCTTTCATGAGCACATTGCTCGAATGGGTGTTTCAGCGTTTGAGGATCATTTGATTTAGTGGGAGTTTTTCATTTGGTTTTTGGTTCTATGTTTTGGTTGTGTTTATGCCCATTTTCTGTTCAGAAATAAAGTTTTCAATTTACACTCTTTGTACAATAAAGTTTAAGGATCTCAATAAAGTAGGACCAGTTCAAAATCGACATGTACCGATCACCTTTCATGTGATTTTCATGCCACTTTTTTCATAATTGATCTATGTCATTTGGCTATATTGATTTCAGTGACCATGGAAGGTTTAGTTATTTTTATTATAACGAAGACCGCTATGATCCTATGTTCTTATAGTCAATGGACAAGATTGTTTATGCTATGCTATATAATGACAATTTTGAGCTCATAAAGTCTATAACATTTTCAGAATACATATGTGACCCAGTGGGAGATTGTAAGAATTATTTGAGGGTCACACGTGTATTAATTAATGTGTTAGGGTCATTATCTAAGAAGTCAAAACTTATGTGGTCACTTTGGTATAAAGTAATTGACTGGGGCATAAGTGTTATGAAAAATTAATTGTGGATACATTATGTAATTTATAATTTGATGAAGGGCCGAATTAGAAATTATTTCTATATATAAATAGAAAGGTTATGGTCCCCATAACAACCCTAATCAGAAATTCAGAAACTGTCTGCATCCCATCAACAGAGACCTCAAGCTATTCAGGGTTCGTTGTGGAAGAGCCATATTCCCTAAAATTTAAGATCATAAGCTATGGATCCAAAAGGAACGGGCATGTTTAGGTTTATGGAATAAAATAATTATAACACTTTCTCCTTAAAAATAGCCAAACAAACAAATGGTCGACGCTGGCCTTTCCAATTGAACCAGTTTAGAACAGGGCCTTCTTTACTGCAAGAAACAAGGCGCATCTTCTCGTCTTCTATATCAGCACCAAATGTAAAAAGGTTTTCAACCCTTGAAATCCATCCAAAAGAATTGAAACCATCAAATGTGGACATCTCAATCGTTTGAACAGAAGTATCTATATGATCACGAGTATCAAAAGGAACCAAAACAGCCTCTGTAACTGGCGGAATCATAAAGGGGATTGAGTTATTAGAAGAAACATGTATTAGCTCGATATTTGGATACTGCGAAGAACACCACCAGTCTTAATTGAACAATGGAACGTGTCCATGAGCTCAGAAGGGAAAAACAAAATGAAGACCAAAGATCTTGAACGGAGGCAAATAAGATTTCTTCTGAATTTAAACGAACAAATTCTAACCACCGATTACCTTCAATCGGAATCTGTTCGAGTAAGATTCTACTCCGTATGCCCAAAACCCTCTCGATAGCAAGAATTTTAGGTTAAATGAGTAAGATGATTATTGATCAAGAAAATCAAAAACAAGAGAAGAAAGATATCAATCTCAAGAGCAAGAAGAAGAAGCCTTGGATCTCATTGTCTCTCTACTCTGTAATTATACAACGTATTTATACAGTATTTGCCTTTGGTTATTTAGAGCCCAAGTAATAGATTGTTGGTTTAATTTTTAATCTCGATCTCGGTTATTTCCGGTTTAAGACAAAAAATTTGTAACCAATTTATTGATTTCCAACAACATGATTGCTGTTTTGAACTAGAGGAAAAGAAGTCTCAAGATGCCGAACGTGATTATTGTGTTGAGGAACAATCAAAGGAGGAATTGAAGAAGTAGAAGCATCCAGAACTTGAGGTGAAGTTTGATGATGATCAAATGAAACCGGAACTGAAGCTTGAGACATCGCAAGAAGAACAGGATTGATCGGAAAAGACACAGTCGCCGGAAGTTACGAAGACGTGAATTGGCAGTGTAAAGTCTCCAAGGAAAAGAATTGAGCCGTGATCATGGATTCTAAACTCGTAATTCTATTACTAGATTCAAGCAATTGGGAGTTTTTCTCAAGTGCTTCTTCCATATTTCCGAATCGTTGTTTCTTGATTTGACTAGGCCCCATGAAGGAGCTAGACGACAAAGTCAATGGCGGACTGAGATTACTAGAGAGTCCACCGCCTCTCCCTTAACAAAAAAAGTGAGACTAATCAAATTGTCTACTAGAACTTAATTACAATAACTTTGTATAGATGACTAGATTAAATTACAGAGATCCAATATAAAACCAAAAAAGCCCAAGTCAGCCCAACTAATTAATACTTGTAACAAATCTACTGATATCATAGTGACTTCTTATCACTTGTCTTTTTTTCTGTTATATGTATTTTAGATCTCGATTAAGAAGCAAATTTGGAATTTTTTGTTTTGTTTTGTTTCAGAATCCAAATCAGTAAAGAAAGCTAAGAAAAATCCTAGGAGAGAAGAAGATTCTTCATCAAATAATTCCTGTTTTGTAGCAAGTGTCTCAGTCTCTAACGTTTGCGAGGTTAAACTGGTAAAATTCTCTAAGCAATAATCTAATACTGATACTTTAAATTTCTTAGTCTGAGAGTTAAGTTTAAAATATAACTTATGACGACTTTGCAGTGTGAACCAATTAGTTTTGTGAGGTCAAACAGTTTGAGCAAAACTTAGGGTAAGATTGTTCTTCTTAATGAAATGAGAAGATCATGGAAGTTAACTTTGGATCACGGAAAAACCGGCAACAAAAATTATCTGAGATATGGTTGGAGAAGCTTCTGTAAGATGGAGTGAGTGACAAGTAACATTAACATCCGGTCTACCAACAATGGTGCCTCCAGGTTAATTGAATATTTTGTAATGGAATATTTTGTATGGAATGTTTATAACATTCCCCATCTTTATAATGGAATATTTTGTATAATTTTGACAAATAATTCGTAACTTTGTACGATAGGTTCATAAATAAAATCTAATAAATAGAAGTTGTGAGTCAATGACACGTAGTATTATCAAAATCTAATTAGTCAGCAGGTGCAGAAAACGTGTTGTTCAAATAATAATGCAAAGGCAAATGACATACCTGGATAGCCGATAAATCTACTTACGATAGCGTATTTGTATAATCCGGGATCGAGTTCCCATGCTTACATTATGTAGGAATTTAGTTATTGGATCGGTCAATTGTAATCCAATATAATATGCCGTTGACAAAATAAAAAATAATAATGCAAAGAAGTCAAGTTACAATGATGTTTAAGGAGGCAAGACATATCTAAAAATATTACAATGTCGAAAAATACTTAAATATCTAAAAATATATTAGTATACCTGTAACTCTAAACAGTCTGATTTTATGTATTATTCTATACCTGTAACTCTAAACAAACAGACATATCAAATCTTTTTTAGATTTTAGAAACTACTTGATATCCAATTTTTTATTCAATTTCGTTTTAAATTTCAAATATCTGATTTTACGCCTACGGCTAATTGCAATGGTAGAGTTTTTGCTTATAAAAAGAAACTCAAGGATTGTGACAGGTGCAACACAAAACATAGAGTTTTGAGAGCAAAGACCAGCAAGAATATTTGAGTGACTTGTCTTTGAAAAACAGAGGGACATGTGCGAGTTTTATTGTCATTTTTCAAAATTGTATCTCTTGTGGTTCTTTGCCGATACGAGTGGATTCCGGGAGGCAGTATCATTGTGATATTTCTGAACTCATAGAGTGCTTTGTGGCACTTCCTTTACTTAATTTCTGTAATTGTTTTCTGAAATAATAACTCAACTACTTCATAATCATATACTAATAATTTAAATATTCTTCAAATTTTTTAAAAAAAGAAGTGGAGGAAAAGTCACAATTTTCTTTTATCTAATTATTTACCAAAATATCTCTAAAAATAAGGTGAGAAGAAATTTCCTTTTTGCCAAAAACTGTTTCTCCTCCAAAATTTGACTTATTCTCCAAATTTCTCAACTAAGTCTTGTGCATTAAAAGTAATGTAGCATATGTTTAGGGATATCGACTTAGAGATTTCGAACTCTCTAACATTTCAAATTATTTTTTCCTAGGTTTTTTGCTGAATTTAAAATTGTGAAATGTTGGCCAAGTTTGGTAGACTTTT
Source organism: Lepidium sativum (assembly GCA_023374145.1). NCBI lineage: Eukaryota > Viridiplantae > Streptophyta > Magnoliopsida > Brassicales > Brassicaceae > Lepidium > Lepidium sativum. Next base: position 44,038 of record JAKUCM010001676.1, read on the forward strand.
ATGGGTTTGTCTTCATTTAAATGGTTGGCCATGTTTGTTTTCTTTGTAAAACTTCGTTTGTAGAATTTGGTAGAGTTTGTTAATAGTGTGGTAAAAGTTTGGTAGACTTTGGTAGAGTTTGATTTTTTTGGCAAACTTCGGTACAATTTTAGTATTTAACTGTTTTCTTGTTTATTTGTCACAACTATGGGGTATGACGAGAAATACTCTAAAGAGGGTTGTTGAAAGAGGAAGTTGCCCATTGATATATATATATATATATATAAGCATCAACCACTATTTCATATTGAAGAGGATTACCTCGATGAGGGATCGTATTGTGTTGATTTTTACGATGACATACATAAGAATTTTCAACTTGATATTATTGTGCAGCTTGCCGGCTCACTATCCTATCATGTAGTATAGTGTCGTGGAATTTGATAGAGTGTGGTAAAATTAAGTATTAGTTTGGTAGAAGTTGGTGGAGTTTGGTGGAGTTTGAACTCACTGTGTTAGACATATCATTTTTTGTCTAGATGATAGGATAGCTGACTTTGTTTTGAACATAGAAATCCTTGTTCCAAGGAAGTTCTGTTATTAGGCGCCTCATAGTTGTTGAAATACCGCCTAACTCATACAATCCATTTAGACCAGTACAAAAGAGTAAAGTTGTAAGTCCCTTATTAGACGTGAATCGCCTGCATCACATTATTAGATGCGAATTGTAAGTCCCTTAACTTTTCTGTAGGCAATTGAAATGTTGAGTTATGATATATCAACAATTAGTGTGTGGTTAAAATATGGTAGATATTGGGTAGAGGTTGGTAGAAATCTTTGAAATGTGTGGTTGAGTTTGGTTGATCTTTGGTAAATAAGTGTAGATCTTACTTATAAATATTAATTACATTTTTATATGCTAGCTCTGAAAATGCGGAAATATGTTAAGGCGAAGGCACTGAAAGTGTTGTATCTCTTGGCAATCACACATTTCGCATAACACATGGTACAAATAACTCGTATAATAGTATGGATCTGCAAACTGATCTTCGAATGCAGTCGCATGCTTCTACTGCATACTAAGGCGTGCACACAAGGTATTCTATCCACGTCAAAATTTTTGCATGAATACATTTTATATGTCAAATTAACCAAATGTGGTGTGAGGCCAAACACGTGACAACAACTTCATGCTCATTAATGCTGGCATATTGTACTATGTGGCTTCTAGGAGTCTATTTTGCAATGGTCAGAAAACAAAAACAATTATGTATACAAAACTTTATCAAACTCCACTACTTTGATATCCAAGATATGCCAAACTTACCAAACATTACAACATGTGGACAAGTGCTACCAAAATATGCCAAACTCTACCAAGCACTACCACACAATCAAACAAAACTCTACCAAACTCTACCACACAGTGGATGAGCACGACCAAACTCTACTATATAAGTTTGCCAAGCTGTACCACATTACCATTACTAACTCTATCAAACTCAACAACACTATCAAATAAAACTCTGCCAAACTCTACCACACAGTGGACAAGATCGACTAAACTCTACCATATAACTCCACCAAGATCTACTAAAATCTACCCAATTCTCCAAATATCTACCAAGCCATACCTTTACAAAAATTTTATTGTTAGTATAGTAATGGTCATTATAGCCACTGCCTTTGCCCTCTGCTTCGCGAACCACCTTGTTGACATTGCCCTAGTGACATCTATAAGATGCACAATAGGAAAAGTTCGCGCTTCAGCTAACACATGATTAATACATTATGATATGTTAGATGTGGTAAGGTTGTATCTATTCCCCGATAAATGTGCACGACTCCATAAATGAACATCTGCCTTTAGCAAATACTCATATAGCCTTCGATCTAGTCACTATATTTGGCTGAATATTACATCAAACTCGTCGCGCATATATGCATGTTACAACATTTTTTAACAGCTTAAAGGACTTTCCTCCTTAAAAACTGGACAAGATACTTTTCCGTAGATTGTAAGTGCAAACCCCCCCGCGTGGCAAGCGGATCCCCTTTGTTATCGTTTTGGCTATTGATCTATGCATATCTGAAATGATGGCCAACTTTTGATCATCGAGAATGACGAGGTTGAGTTGTCTGAAAAACCATTCCCAAGATTCATCGTTTTCGGTATCAACCACATCGAAAGCCATAGGGAACATGTTAAAATTCCCGTTTTGCATTGTTACAGTGAGTTGAGTCACTTTATATTTTCCTTGTAAAAATATTTCATCCACAACAACAACCTTCATATACGGAAATCCTCTTATGCTTACATCGAATACAAGAGATAAAATTTGAACCTATCATTTTCATCTACTTCCAGCTTGATAAGTGTTCCCGGATTTGCTCGTATAATCCTATGAAAATACGAGGGAAGTTCTTCAAAACTATTCTCTGAAGTTCCTGTAACTAGAGTCCAAGCTTCCTATAATGTCTGATGCCCCTTCTAATACTTCATTTGTACAAAGTACACACAAAGAGGCAAAGTTAAAACTCAACCCAACTCTACTAACGTATACCAAACTTAACTAAACTAAGCTCAACCAAACTCTACCAAAATTCTACCAAAAGTTTACCTAACATCTACGAAAAGTCTACCAAACGTCTCACAAAATTCTACGAAACGTCTATCAAAAGTTTAGCAAAAGTCAACCAAAAGTCAAGCAAAGTCAACCAAAAGTCTACTAATGTGTGTGCATTTTGCATATTTTAGGGATATTATTTAGCATATTTTGCATTCATACTTGCAGTATTATTATTTTTTAGGTCCTTTTAAGTCTATTATCCGTATTTGGTATTGGGCATTGCATACATTGCATAAGGGTGGATTTTAGGTATTGCAAGAGCTTATTATGGAGTATTTTTGACTACAAGAAGACCCGTGGATGAATCGATCAGCCTAGAGTTGAAGTTTAGGACGTGATCTAGAAGATTTTTCATATCTCACTGACGCTCGACTAACACGCTTAATCACCAGTTGGTCGAGTGGTTTTTCGCCAAAAAATGTTGACTTTTTCCAGAGTTGACTTTTTAGGTTTTTTTTGTTAAAAAGACTATAAATACCCCCTTAATATAATTAGGAAAATGCTAGCACGTTTTACTTTTCTCTTAATCACAAAAAGACTTTTTCTCTCGTAATCTCTCTCTCTTGAATCTTAGATCCTTGTTGATCTTTTGGTTATTTGGTTTCTTGTCTTTAATCATTGTTGTTCATCTCTTCTTGATCTATCTTTTGATGTTAATGATTTATGATTCTGGGTTTATGTTCTTCATCATGAATTTTTAGTAGATCCATTAGGGTTCTTGAGGAGATGGTGAGATTAGGGTAGATCTAGGGATTTGCAGGCTTGTTTAGGGTTGATTAGGCTTAGATCTCTTCAATTTAAGTGTCCTTAATGCCTATTTCTCTTTGATCAATTGAAATCTGATGGTTTGGTGTTTCCCACCCACAAGGTGTTTGTGTAAATGCCTGAATGAACTTAGGTTGAGATAGCTTATCCTAACTCAAGAGATTGATTGTCTAGGGTGTTATTAGGTTTTGTTAGGTTTGTGTTTATTGCCTCTTGAGCCTCTAATCGTTGGTGAGAACCAAGTCTGGTTGTAGTTAAAGAGAGGTTCCATTGCATGAGAATGAATCTGATTGATTTGATTCCTTGCCTAGAGGTCATCTAAATAGGTTGATAAACAAGTCTGGAACCCCTAGGAATGCTTTGATCATTGATCCCTAACCTCAAGAACCCATTTTCTCCATTAATTTGTGTTCTGTTTTTACTCTGTTTTTATGTTCTTTTTGATACTCTGTTTTAGTGCCCTATTTTCGCCTAGTTAGATTAGCACCAAAACACTTACTATAATCATTCTAGTTTGGATTAGGTTGAGTAGATTGCATTCTGATTGAATAGTTGCTAGCCCAGTTGGATTGACACCTTACGGTACTGCATTTATCACATATAACAGTAGGTTTATTTGATAGTAAAAGTCTTACACTTTTTCCATAGGAACATGTGATCCCCTTGAAATCTCCATACAAAGACAAATTGACTTTTTTCAAAATTGTTGCACGTACCCATCCGATTGCCGCCCATTGGTCACGACGATAAGAGGTGTATTTTGGTAGTGCACACATGAATTCATTTGATATGTAATTGAGTTTTATCTTGTAGATCTGTTGATTTAGATCAAAATCTTCTTGCACCATCCTCACAAACTCATCATAGCACATATTTTTCACTTAATTCCATGATTTTACAACCACAGCAACTATCGTGTACAAATAACAAATGATTTTTGTCAAATTTCTAACTCCCACAAACTAAAATAATTTGATCCATAAATCTAAAACCAGGAAAATATGCTCAAAAGATAAGGAATGAGGTCAAGCAACAATGGTGTTATGTGTTTCCATGGTGGTTGGCTGCATATATTTAGTTAGAGAAAGAAGGAAGCTGATGCAATAATTAATTGATAAAATCGTTATTCTACAAACTAGGTTAAGTATTCATCTTTGCTATGATTTGCCAAAAATTAAAGAAAACTATATTACAAGATGCAATACATGTATGATTACAGAGTTTCAAGAGAGAATGAGCTGAGAATGAAGAATAAAATAGAGGAGCCTAGCTCTACATACACTCATATACTCAGATACACACTCATATACAAGACAAGACACTATAGACAAGAGTTACCTAAAATGGTTACAAACCAAATCTGCCATAAACAAAGGGAAGGAGAGACAATTCCCAAACTGTCCAACTGTAACATGTGACTTGGCTGAGCCAAGTAACCCCACATGTGACTTAGTTCCTTTCCAACTTTTCTAACTGAAGTCTTCTTTTGTAGTTAGGGGGTTTCATTAGTTCGGTTCCTTGGTTTGTAAACCAACAGAAGCTTGTGACACAATCAAGCTTCTTTACCACTTAACTTATTGAGTCTAACACTCCCCTTTCAAGATTGAATCCATAATGTGAAGCTTGAAGTTGTAACTCCCCACTTCATTAAAAAAATCATAGTGGAAAACTTATTTGGGAAAAAACCAACTAAGAGAAAAAGAGTATGGATCATTGTTACTTCTTGGACAAATTAATTAGTTCAAGCTTCTCATATAAAAACTCACACACCTTGGATCTTGCAACCTTAGTGAAAATGTCAGCCTATTGATCTGAGCTCTCTCTGTAACATGGTAAGATTACTCCTTGCTCCTCCTTCTCTCAAATCTTGTGGTAATCAACCTCTATATGGTTTGTTCTCTCATGAAATACTGAGTTATATGCATTATGAATGGTAGCTTGGTCATCATAATTCATTGTGATCGGCTCATCACTCTCACCTCCTAAGTCCTTAGGTAATGCCTTCACCCAAATAAGTTCATCTGTAAGCTTCCTTATAGCTTTATATTCAGCATCATCACTTGAACATGCCACCATCTTCAGCTTCTTTCTCTTCCAAGTAACCAAATTGCCTCCAAGGAACGTGCAATACCCGGTGGTGAACTTGCGGTCTTTCCTATCTCCAGCCCAATCTGCATCACAATATCCAACAAGAGTTGTGTTCATTTCTTCCCATCCATATTTCTTGCTCTGAAGTTCCTTTGAGATATCTCAAGATGCGATCCACCATTTCTTACTCGGTTCACTGTAAGACACAAATCCGGTCTATTTATGGTAAGATTATTCAACTTACCAACCATTTTCTGGTATTGATGTACATCTTCAAATGGTTCATCATTTTTCTCCCCCTTGCACGTTGCATTGTAGGCATCTTCAGGTGGTGTCTTTGCAATTCCTTGTATCTATATCACACTCATTCAAAAGATCAAGTGTGTACTTCCTTTGAGACAAGAAGAGGCCTTCCTTCGCTCGGCCCACTTTAATGCCAAGGAAGTATTTCATTTCTCCCAAATCCTTAATCTCTAAAACAGAACGAAGGTTTGATACCTTTGATACCCTTTTTATCGCTCCTGGTGATGATGATATCATCCACATACACAAGAACAACAACGTTTCCGTCCTTACCTTGTAGTGTGAAGATGGTGTGGTCAGCCTTGGACTTCCTAATCCATGATCATACACGATATGACTCAACTTATGATGCCAAGCTCTAGGAGATTTCATAAGACCATAGATAGCCTTCCTAAGTCTGAAGACATTTCCGGGTGCCACAATGTCCTCCAATCCCGGTGGAGGATGCATGTATACCTCATCCTCAAGATTTCCTTGTAGAAATGCATTCTTGACATCAATCTGCCACAATTCCCAATCAAAATTAGTAGCTAAAGACAACACTACACGTACCGTATGAAGTTTAGCAACCATAGAAAATGTATCGTGGTAGTATTCTCCATAGATTTGAGTAAACCCACTCACTACAAATCTTGATTTGTGGCGTTTAATCTCTCCATTACTTTTGTATTTGATGGTGAAAAGCCATCTTGAGGTTACAACATTCTTCCCTTTTGGCAGTTCTGGTTCATCCCAAGTGTTGTTCTTTACCCTGGCTTCATGTTCATTGTCCACCGCATCCATCCAGACCTTATGCTCATTGGCCTCTTCATAGGTGTTAGGTGCAAAGTGTGGATTAGTCTGGCTAGTGAATGCTCGATGTTCTAACGGAACTTGAGCCAAAGTACACACAGCTTGAGTTGGATGAGCTACTGCCTTATTGTTGTAGTACACTTGAGTGTTGATCCAATTAGAAAAGGGTCCTTCCTCTCTCTGTGGGTTCTCGGCATGGGTGCTGGTGGTATAGTATGATCTTGAGTCTCATCTACTGCCTCACTTTGGTGAACAACCTCCTCTACATAAGCCAAACTCGGTTCAACTAGCTCACTTGGCTCCAATGCGATGTCAGCTTGGTCTCCATCATCCTCATTATTCTCTACCTCATCTGCTCCACGTTCATCATTAGAGCCTATTGAACCTCAACATTCTGGTCAGTACTCAGCATTGGGTCACTCAAGTTGTTGGTCGAGTGGCCTATGGCTAGCCGTTTCAATAGGCTTCTCAAAGTCGCAACCCTATCCGAGTTTGAGTATGAGAGGTCCTTCCGTCCTTCCCAATCTTTGTTTTCATACACCTCATTTTTCTCTGCAAACATGACATCTCAAGATACAAGAACACACTTAATCTCCGATACGTAAAATTTGTACCCCTTCTGAGTTGTGGAGTAGCCAATGAACATCCCTTTGACACTCCTGGCTTCCAACTTATTCATGTGATCACCTGGCACTAAAATAAAGCAAACACACCCGAAAACTCTCAAATAGTTAATAAATGGCTAAGTCTGAGTTAGTATCTCAATGGTGATTAGTCTTGTAGGACTTTGGTTGGAAGTCTATTGATGAGGTAGCATGCATATGTTACGACATCACTACAGAAGTTCTTAGGGAAATTTTAATGAGACATCATCGACCTTTCCACCTCCATCAAGTAGCGGTTCTTTCTCTTGACAATCCCATTTTGTTGTGGAGTGTATGGGCACGTTGTTTGATTTATAATTCCATCTTTGGTAAGTGTTGTTTGAAGGCATGACAAGTGTATTCTCCACCATTATATGTTCTCAACATTTTAATCTTGCCATTATAGTGGTTAGTCACATATGATTGGTAATTAACAAAAGCCTCTAACACCTTAACTTTTGATGGCAGCAAGGTTAACCATGTATACTTGGATTTTTCATCAATGAAGGTCACAAAATACTTATGATGCTCTATAGATTCACAAGGAAAAGTCTAAACATCAGTATGCACTAAATCAAAGAAATGTTTATAAATAGTTGAAGAATTAGGAAACACTAATTTACAATGTTTCCCAATTATACGAGCCTCATAATCATCATTTTTAAAAGATAAACTTGGTAATAACGAGCTTTAAGCACGAGAATGAGGATGGCCAAGTCTAGCATGCCACATAACACTCTCATTACTACTCTTAGAAGTAGATAAACAAGAAATATGTAAAGGTAAAATCGGATCTCTCTTAGCATCCTCAAGCAGATATAATCCATCTTTAGTGGCTCATTCTCCAAGGACTTGGGCACTCTTAATATCCTGAAAACAAACTCAATTAGGCTCAATTTTAGTTCTACAGTTCAGTTCGCAAACCGTTTTACTTACACTTAACAAGTTGAAAGTAAAGGAAGGCATGTAAAATGCCTTAGAGCATTTATATAACAAGTTCAAGTCACCAATGCCTCTAATAGGTACCTTTTCACCATCTGCTATAACCTCATTCATGAAGGTTGGTTTCAAGTTACTAAGCAACCTTGGGTTCTTAATCATATTATGTGAAGCAACATAATCAACAATGAGACTATCTTAAGGTTTAAATGAGTGATAAGAGGTACCAAATTCTCTTAGTGCATTGATGAACTTGATGAGCTTATCAAGGTCTAATCTCTTCACATAGTCACCATTAGTCATGGCTAGGGCCTTTCCTTCAAGCATTTGAGAAGATGAACTTGCAGCCATGTTGTTTTGAGTCTCCACACCTTCATCTGCAAGGTTGCCTTTAAGTTTCTCCCATGGCCATATCTGTTTGAGATGAGGATGGAGCAGCCAACAGCGGTCCTTGTCAGGCCCTTTTCCTCTTACAAGAACCATGTCTTCTTCTCCTCAGGCTTGAACGTAAAATTGTTGGCCAAGACAATCTCCCTCTTATTCCCAATGAGATTTTGAGATCTTTGCTCCCTTTAAATGGAGCCACATACTTCCCAAGTTTGGAAGCTTGTCTTGCCTCAAGAGATGGCGAATTAGGTCTCCATAGACTGGATTTATGTTCGGCATTACACCAAAGACCTTGTCTTGCTCAAGTCTTTCTCCCAACACCATCGGGTCAATGGTAGGTGGCCTAAGCATTTCAAGCCCAGCCCAAAGAGATCTATACTTGCCAAACTATTGAGTGGACTCCATATCCTTTTGTTTGAGTTCCCTACTAGCCTTCTTTACCTCATAGACTCGATTAAGGTTTGACAAGTTACCATACACTTTCTTGAGTGTTTCTCACAATTGTTTGGCACTTTCACAGTAGGAATAAGCTTCATGGTTGGTTAGGTCTAGAGAGCTGTGTAAAATGACAAGAGAAACTTGGTCATATTGATACCATTTTGGTTGCTCTTCATCTGCATCTGCCACATCCACACTACTTCCTTCACATGCCTTTTCTTTGCCTACAAATCGGACCGACCTCTTTGGAGCATCACCTTCAATATGTCTCCGAAGTCCTCAATTACTCAAATCCGACTTTATTGTCCTAGACCACAAGAGATAATTCACTCCTCTTAGTGTAACATGCACCACAATAGTTTTCAAGCCTTCCATTACAAAATGAGAGGAGAACATTCTATTACCCACTGGATAATAGACAAGCATTCAACAACATCAACAATGGAGAATTCGAACCAGAGATAGAAGAAGAAAAGATTTAGCGGAATAGATGAATCTCAAGGGTTCTTGAGCTCTGATACCAGGTAAGATTGAGAGATTAAAGAGAGAATGAGCTGAGAATGAAGAAGAATTAGGTGGCTGAGAAGAGAGAGAGTATGGAAGTGTTTTCATTCACTTAAACTTTACAATTGTGTTTACAACATATATATTGGAGAAAGACCCACAAAACCTAGCTCTGCATACAATCATATACTCATCTACACACTCATATACAAGACAAGACACTATAGACAAAAGTTACTAACAATGGGTACAAACCAAATCTACCATAAACAAAGGGAAGGCGAGACCATTCCTAAACTGTCCAACAGTAACATGTTACTTTCCTGAGCCAAGTAACCCCACATGTGACTTAGATCCTTTCCAACTTTGCTAAGTAAAGTCTTCTTTTGTAGTTAGGGCCTTTCATGATGATTCCTTGGTTTGTGATATGATCCAAGTAAGGATCCGATCCCAAAAAACTCACAACGCCAAAGGATTGGTGATTAAGCGGATTGATTGAATATGATGCTGCGGATTTTGATGATGAAATAAGAACTAGAGATAGATGTAGTTCGTGTTGATGGATTGAAATGTAGTTTGAGGAGTAATTGAGGGCTCCTGGACTCCGAGAATCGATCATAACTTAGATATGAAGCAATAAGAAGAGAAAGAAATGAAAAGATATTACACACTCCAGAGATCAAATGATTTGTAAAGGGGTTTTTGATAGAAAATTTGATACTTTATTATGAAGGATCAAAATCCTTTTATAGAAGAAGAAGTGTGAAGGAAATATCCATTCCCATTCCAAATAAACGGAAAATTAAGAGAAATAAAGAAGAATTTTGAAAGGCCAGCGCAAACACATTAAAGCCTTTGGTATTTCCAAGATACAGAAAGGCTGAGAAGAAAAGAAAAAATTAAAATAAGCAATGTTGACAAAGAGGCTAGGGTAAAGTGAGTGCACATGCCTCGTTAAAAACCTTCCTCGGATAAAACGCAAAGGGAAAAAAATCCAAGTGAGGAAAATGATTTAACCTCAAATTCGGATCATCTGCACAAAAAAGAATCAAGTCAGAAACGTTAAAGCTTTCACTTACAGTATACTTCCCCTGAAGATCGAGTTGATAGTAGTTGTTGTTGATCAGCTTAATAACTTTCCATCGATTCTTGGTATCAACTTAGACTTCCTCTCTTTTGGGAACCGTTCTTTCCGGAGATGGATCCACACTTGATCACCCTCATTGAAAATGATCACCTTTCCTCCTTTGTTTGCATGCTTTGCATAGAGCTTAGTTTTGGCTTCGATGTTTCCTTTAGCCTTCTCATGAACCTGTTTCACTAATTCGGCTTTCTTTTTGCCGTCTTGACTCAATCTTGCACTCAAAGGTAAATGCATTAGATCCAAAGGTGATAAAGGATTAAAACCATAAACAATTCCAAAAGGAGAGAATTTAGTGGCCGAATGCACCAAATGATTATATGCAAATTATACATGAGGAAAACATTCCTCCCAAATTCTAAGATTCTTTTTAATTAACACACACAATAATGTTAACAAGGTTCGATTAATAATTTCAGTTTGACCATCAGTTTTTGGATGACAAGTAGTAGAGAAGAGTAATCTAGTTCCTAATTTCGACCACAAGGTCTTCCAAAAATAATTAAGGAACTTAGTGTCACGATCAGAAACTATGGTTTTAGTCATGCCATGCAAGCAGATACCTTCTTTAAAGAATAAGTTGGCTACATGAGATGCATCATCAGTTTTATGACATGGAATGAAATGAGCCATTTTCGAAAATCTATCAACAACCACAAAAAACCGAATCTTTAACATTCCTTATACTAGGTAATCCTACAACAAAATCCAGTGTAATATCGGTCCAAGGATGCAAAGGAATGGGTATAGGAGTATACAAGCCGTGAGGTTGAACCGTATATTTTTCATGTTTAGAAGTAACACATCGCTCACAAAGCCTTTCCACGTCCCGTTTCATATGCGGCCAATCGAAATGGTCTTGCATAACTTTATATGTCTTGGCCACGCCAAAGTGTCCCGTTAAACCACCACTGTGAGCTTCCCTTAAAAAAATCCCTCAAAGAAGAGTGAGGTACACAAAGTTTATTCGCATAAAAAAAATAACCATCAAGTTGGTAATATTTTCCAAAAACGAATTTCTCACAAGCTTTAAAGATTGAACTAAAGTCGGGATCTTTAGCATATAATTCTTTAATTTTCTCAAATCCTAGCAATCATGTTCCTAAAAAGATTTAAGGATTGTATACCTTTGGGATACTACGTCGGCTACGACATTATCCTTACTTTTTGTATTTAATTACATAAGGAAAAGTCTCGATGAACTCAACCCATCGAGCATGTCGTTTGTTGAGCTTTTGTTGAATCTTGAGATGTTTCAATGACTCATGATCGGTGTGAATCACAAACTTCTTTGGCGAGAGATGATGTTGCCACGTTTGTAGTGCTCGGACCAAAGTGTACAATTCCATATCGTAAGTTGGATAATTAAGTGTGGCTCCTCCTAGCTTCTCACTAAAAAAGCATTTAGCTTTTGATCATGCATTAGCACACCACCTATACCTAACCCGGAGGCATCAAATTCAATCTCAAAAGCTTTCAAAAAGTTAGGCAAAATTAAAACTGAAGAACTCTTAAGCCTCTGTTTCATAGTATTGCAGGCATTTTTTGGGCTTCTTCCCACTTAAAGCCCTGATTACTTTTGTGAGTGGGTCTGAGATTGTGCTAAAATGCTTGACGAACCGTCTATAAAAACCCGCTAAGTCATGAAAGCTCCGTACTTCGCTCACATTTTTAGGACTCGGGCAATCTCAAATTGCCTTAACTTTCTCCTCGTCTACTTTCATCGCATATACCCTTACAACAAAACCTTAAACACAAGGTTATCCGTACAAAAAGTGCATTTCTTAAAATTGGCATAAAGATTCTCTTTTGGGAGTAAATCTAAAACCATCTTAAGATGAGTATTATGCTCTTCAAAGGTTTTGCTATAGATTAGGATATTGTCAAAGTAAACAACAACAAAAACACCTATATACTTCCTAAGAATATGATACATTAAGCACATGTATGTACTAGGTGGGTTGGTTACTCCAAAAGGCATGAAGAACCACTCATATAGTCCTTGTTTTATTTTAAAAGCAGTTTTCCACTCATCACTTTTCTTCATTCCGATTTGGTGATAACCATTTTTAAGATCTATTTTCAAAAAAATGCTAGAACCATGCAATTCATCTAATATGTCATCAAACATAGGGATATGATGGCGATACTTAACTGTTATATTGTTGATCGCGCGACAATCAACACACATGTGCCACTTCCCATCTTTTTTTGGAACAAGCAGGACCGGAATGGCACATGGGCTTAGATTTTCATGGGACGCGAATCGTAGGCAATCCCACCGGATTGTCTTCTGGAAAAACATATTTAAATTCCTACATTAAAATTCGATTTTATTCGGCAAAGCCTGTTTGGGGTTAGTTGCACAAGTTAAAGTTTCTTTAAAGATAAAAAGAAGACTCCTTTTTTCTTTCTTTTTTGGCTTGATTTTGAGCTTGGTCATTCGGTTGTGCTTAGTTCTTCATACTAAATTGATCTTGTTACACTTCTTGAGGACTCATTGGAGGAAGGGTGGTCTTTCAGCTAAGATGATCAAAGGTATATTGATTTGTGAAGTCATTATGGAGAACTCATCGATCGGATTGCCAAGGTCGACCAAGTAAAACGTGACTTACATCCATAGGCAAAACATCAAAGGTAACCTAGTCCTTGTACTTACCGATTGAGAACGCAACCTTCACTTCCTCCTTGACTTGTATTTCACTAGTCTCATTGAGTCAATTGAGTAAGTAGGGCTGCGGATGTGCAAGGATTTCAAGAGCAAGCTTTTCAACTATCATTTGGTTGCAATATTTGTACAACTTCCTCTGTCAATAATCAAGCTACAAATCTTATCTTTTACTAAACACCTTGTATGGAATAGATTCTCTCGTTGGATTTGTTCTTCAGTTTTACCCATGACATTTAGGGTTCATCTTGTCACAAGTAGCTTTCATGGGGGAGGATTCTCGATTCCGTCATCTAAAGACTCGCTTTCGTATATTTCGTCTTCAGTCTCAATTTCCCCATTATCACGAAAAATCATGACTTTTTTATTAGAGCACTTAGTAGCTTAGGGTCCAATACCTTGACATCGGAAACAACTGACATCTCTTGCTCGAGTTGTTTCTTTAGCCTTTTCTTTATAATCGGTTTCAGTTGTTTTCGGCTTGATGAGAGGCTTGGGATCCCTTTGGAATTCATATTTTTCTTCCTTTGGCTTAATCGGGACCAAATGGGCACAGGAAGTGTTGTAGCTTGTTCGAGTATTAATTCCCTTGAGTTGCTGTTCGAGCTTTACTGCCAGATGCAACACTTCTTGGATCTCCATAAAATGTTGGAGTTCCAAATGATCTTGAATGCTGCGGTTGAATCTCCAATGAATTGAGTGTTCTTCTCTTTTTTCATGAACTAGATCCTTTGACCAAGGTCGTTGATGAAGTTCTCGTTGATAATAACTTCGCACAAAACGCTTCCTCATCGAAGCTTTGAGTCAATTCCAAGTTTCCATCAGATTCTCTTGATTTCGTAATCGTGTGGTTACAAGTTGATCCCAACAATGCAAGGTGTAGTCGCTGAATTCGGATGCCATATACTTACCTTGGTCTTCCGCGAGGACATCTCCATAGTTAAAAAGTATTTCGACTTTTTTTCCTACTCTAAATAAACTTCGGGATTGTTCATCCCATGAAACTTTAGGATCTTAGCCTTCAAAGGATCTTAGCCTTCAAAGGTTCGTGTCACTTGTCTTCATAAGTTGTTGTGAGACGAAGCGTTGCTATAGTACTCATGGTCCGACCTCTGAATTATACGATCCTCCAGCTGTTGGGCCACGGGTGGATCAGAGGTATTGGGAATAACAGCTTGAGGGTTTAGGTTTAACGACACGAGTTGTTCCTTAAGAACTTCGGTAATAATCTTGGTAATAGACTTAATCATCCTCTGCTCCTTGGCCGCACTTGCAGTGTTTCCTCTTCCGAGCTCACCACGGTACCTGAAAAGACCCAAAATCTAACAAGTAAAGAGTTATTTGAATATGAAAAGGCAGCTCTAGAAAAGAAGATGAGCAGACAATTTTGACACAGGAAACTAGTCGGTTCAGATTAATTAGAAAACTTGCTCAAAAATCCATATTCATTTTAAAAAAAAATAGACTCAATCTAGTTTCAGAAACAGTTGGTCTCGCAATTGTTTGAACAAACACTCGATTTATGATAAAAATTTTCAATATAGATCTATGTTCTGGAAAAATTACACTTTCGAAAAATGGAAGATGAACGGTTAAAAACGAAAAGGGAAGATGATGAGATGGATAGATAAAACATGTTAATGAGGTGGCTCTGATACCACTTGTTATGATCATGTGAAGGATCTGATCCCAAAGAACTCCCAATGCCAAATGATTGGTGATTAAGCGGATTGATTGAAAATGATGCAGCGGATTTTGATGAGGAAATAAGAACTAGATAGAGATGTATTTCATGTCGATGGATTGAAATGTACTTTGAGGAGTGATGGAGGGCTCCTGGACTACAAGAATCGATCACAACTTAGATATGAAGAACTAAGAAGAGAAAGAGATGAAAAGATATTACCCACTCTAGAGATCAAATGATTTGTAAAGCGGTTTTTGATAGAAAATTTGATACTTTATTATGAAAGATCAAAATCCTTTTATAGAATAAGAAGTGTTAAGGACATATCCATTCACATTCCAAATACACGGAAAATTAAGAGAAATAAAGAAGAAGTTTGAAAGGCCAGCGCAAACACATTAAAGCCTTTGGTATTTCCGAGATACAGAAAAATAAGGAAAAAAGAAAGAATTAAAATAAACAATGTTGACAAAGAGGTTATAGTAAAGTAAGTGCACATGCTTAATTAGAAACCTTCCTCGCATAAAACCTAAAGGGAAAAAATCTAAGGGAGGAAAATAGTACATGCCTGAACACCTCTCTTTACCAATCTTTAAGCCACTTGAACCATAACCAATAAAATTTGACAAGTGTTTGGCTGAAAGCTGTTTTCCATTTGTCTAAGAATTGGACATATTTTTGTTGAACATTTTGGTCTTTGATTTTATCATTGGACCGGAAGGAATTTCCAAGTGACGAATATCCTCATGAACCTCCTCGGGGTGCAAGCTGTTCCTTGGGTACAAGTGGGTCCATGATCGCATTAGTGTGTAAACCAACAGATGCTTGTAACACACACAAGCTTCTTTACCACTTAACTTGTTGATAATAACATTCTTAAACAGTAATACTTATTATTGAAAAGAGTTACAGCCTTTTATCACAAATAATAAAAAACATTACAACAAACCTTTATAACAAACAAATACAAAAAGAATTAGCTCAAACTCAACTCCATATTGGGTAATTTTTCTATTTTTTTCGTTCAAATTCCACATTAACATAGATGAATGAATTAAAACACAAAAGCATGGTTAATATCTTCGATGACTACTAGCTCCGCCAGCTGAAGAAGAGAAACTTCCATCAGATATAGAAGGTTCAGATTGTGTTATGACTTGTTGTTGCATAACACTCATACTCATTTGATTCATATCAATGAATGATTCTGAAACTCCCCAAACTTTTACTGACTTATCCAAGCTTCCACTATATACGATCCATTTTTTGTCTCGACTTTCCGATGCTTCACGATCTTCTTCTACTGCCAAACATTTTACAGGCCCTGTGTGACCTGTTAATACAGAAAGACATGTATGAATATTTCCATCTCTTTTCCACACACAAATTGTCTTATCAGCTGATCCACTAAACACAAGACTTCCTGCTACTTCTAGACAAAGAACAGCAAGCTTATGTCCCTTGAGAACACCACCATAATTCAATTGCTTTTCCCTTTCCCAAAAGTTAACCAAACCATCACTCGAACCGAAGTACACAGCTGCACCATTCTTACTAACAGCTAAAGCTGTGACTGCACTCTCTTGCTTTGTTAATGTCTGCAATAATGTATGTTTTGTGTGTTTTCCTTGTTGATCTCTCTTCCAAGCTTTGACTGTTCCATCGGCTGATCCAGAGAAAACAATTGCTTCTGTTGTTGAGACTACAGAGTTTACAGCATCATCATGAGCTGGGATTGATTCTAGACATTTTGAATCAGCAATCCTCCACACCTTAATGGTACGGTCCCATGAAGCAGAATACAACAAACCTTGTTCATCATTAAGGCTTAAACATGAAACAGCATCAGCATGTTTGATCCAAAGTGCTGTTCGATGTTTCTTCACCTCAACATAGTTTCTTGGTTTGAGAGATGCTTTGAATATATCTTTCAATGTTGGCAATGTTCCAGAACGTTTGTGTAAGTTCTGATTCTTAGGAGAAACTTTCCAAACTCGAATTTTTCCATCTTGATGACCTGTGAAAATCTTCTCTCCTGAAATAACAATTGCTTTTACCAATCCACTATTACATTTGAATGCACTAAACTCCTTTAGATTCTTCCACACACGTATGTTCTTGCTATCGGAACCGGTATACAGAAGATCTTTTGTGGCTGCTAAGGAGTAAATGTGACCTTCTTCACGAACAAGCGACCCAATAAGACCATTTTGTGGTAGATTTTCTTCAACATTAGACCATTGTGTTTGGGTAAATGGAGTTGCTTGGTTCCAAGGAGACATCATCATTGGAGAACCTTCACAACTCATTCTATCATACATTCCCGTGCCAACCGCAGATGCACTGCTGTTCCTTACACCATATTCTTCTTCTGTTTGTTGAGCCATTGTTGAAGAAAGATTTGGATCAGAATGCATCATGTTGCTATATTTTGCCCTAGGCATGCTATTTGTCTCTGCAAACATTATGAACAATAATAGTCACAAGACCTTCTTCTCTTCCTCAAAATAAGATTATTGAAATAAGTAATTTGTGTGGAGAGAAAGATTGGAAATTAGATTAAAGCAGAAGATCGTGTGATGCAAATATAGGTTGTGGAAAGAAGAAAATAGAAGAATGATTGGTTAAATTCTTTTTTAATTGTTGATGTTAAAATTCATTGGTGTCTATCAATTTAATCTATTTTAGGATTATTTTTGTTATTTTGTAAATTATTGTTTAATCTCCTAGCAATATGTTACTATTTCTTTCTTTATCTCTTAAAATAGATTTATAGTTTTATAGGGATCACAAGAGATTTCGTATCAAAATACGTGTAAAAGGAAATAGAGGAAAAAATTAAAATAGTTGTATCTCAGGATCTTATGCCAAATGAGTAACTAAGACCAACTCCATACATAAGAATCTCAAATGGGTTTTTAACATTTTTATATTACAATTAATCACTTAGGAACCCCACATAAGGTTCTTAAAATTTACAAAAACCCCACACAATGCATCGCCAGGATTAGTCAGTTCAGAAAATCATCGATTCCATGCTGTGCTTGACAATCTTTAGCTTCTGCACACTAGCTACCTGTCTGATGCTTCGAGCAGACAGCGTCAAAACCTTGTAAAGCTAATAATTAGCCACTAGGGATCAATGATATGATGCTCTGTTCTTCTTGATTTCATTCTTAAGAAACAATGTTTGTTCAGAATTTTTTTGTTACGACAAGAGCTTTTGTAACTACTGACAGCCTATGTCTCGTTCTACCTCATCTTAAGACTTAAATATATATATATATATATATATCTTATATGCTACTATCAATAAAATATGTTAATGCTTACCCAGTTCATGAATTGTATTCTCAATCGTAAGATAATTTTCTCGCATATTTTCCAGTTGGAAGTCCAAGTGCCCAATTTCTTGATCTTCATCCACACCATCAACCGTAGACAACAGAAAAGATGTTAAGAGTGCAACACGCCAAAAGTTTTTGATACTTCTAAGAAGAAATCATGTAATATTAGTAATAAAGCAGAAGTTTTTAGTTGTACGCATATGGTCGTATTAATATTTGCTCATTATAACAGTAGTTTTATAGTGTCCGTAGTTTAAAAATTATTCAAGACACCGACTAACTAAATATATCACTGATCTTTTTTTAGTATCTCAGATTTTTTAAGATGGGATAGATCCAATACTATAAAGGCTATAGATGAAACTTATGAGTACTCTTATTTTCGAAGTTGCTGGAACCTCTGGATCATTAAGGGAGATGGACTTCCAATGCTCAAGGATATTAGTGGCCCAATCAAGCTTGTCCAAGTCTACGTCCTTCTTCAACATAAGAGAACCAACCAAAGATAGGAATCTCTCTGTAATACGGTGTATATTCATTATCATGATTTTGATGAATATGATAAGCCATACATCAATTAAACTTAAGAAGATAAGATAAGCCATAAGATAAGAACCAACATTAAAGACTACAAATTACAGACACCATTATAGACTACATTACAAACAACATGTAACAAACACAACAAGCAATAAGAAAAATGCAACATTACACATCAAATCCATACAAATTGCAGAACAAACATTATAGACTGCAAATTACAGACAACATGTAATAGACACAACAAGAAATAAAATGCAAACACAACAGCCAATAAGAAAATGCAAACACATCAAGTACAACATGTATTTATGAATTCAATATCTCAGTAATAAGTATGTTCTTAAGAACACTTTCCATATCAGAAAGTGGCTCTTGTTTTGCAAGTAAGCGATCTAACACCTTATTTTTCGAAAGCCTCTCCTTCATCTCCAAATCCTTCTGTTTTATCTCCCACATACTCTGGAACGGAACCAAAGCATTCGCCTCCTCTACCACGACTCTTTTGGAGTTGCCTTTAGAGGCCTTAACACCAACTGGCCGAGATTGATCAACTTCATGGCCAACTGACATAGATGTTGAAGATTGTGTGGTTGCTTCATCAGTCTTCCTTCTCTTGGACTTCACAGATTCCTCTTTTTGACACCACTTTTGATCATGTCGCAGCTCCCTCCACGCATGTTCAAGACTGAACTTACCTTTGTGATCATTGAAGTATATTTGATGGGCCATATTCATAGTCATTGTCGTTTTGACCACTCAACTTCTGAGATGATGCAGCCTCTAAAACATCCTACAAATTTGCAGACTGAGTCGTTTATCTTTGACCATCTCTGCTTACAGTGACTTGGTTCCCTTGTTGGAAGACCAACAAGCTTCGGACTTACAGCGTAATAAGCTGCAATCCTCTTCAGCCTTTTGTTCATTACCTACAACTAGATCCTTGCTTGTGTTGAGCCAAACACTGATGAGAACTACGTTTTCCATGGGAGTCCACTTTCATCTCAGCCATTTATCATCACCTTAAACTGGAGCTGCAGATGGTTGGCTACTAAAGACGTGTGTTTCAGATTCACCAAGTTGAATACTTGGTGAATCCATGTCATACATATTTGATCCGGAATTTTGGATAAAAGCTGATTGACTACTCAAGAGTTCTTGGAATCTAGAAGCCTGACTAAATGGATTCATGGAATCCATATGTTTGAGAGTAAAGGCTCTACAAACGTAAAACAGAAGAAAGACAGAGAAAAGAGAAAAAAACGTAAGACAGAAAGAATGTGAAGTTGCACCCATTAATAGACAAAGAGAAATCATTCAATTTCCTATTACATCAACTATCTACCTAACTTAAACTACAAACTTTAATCAGATCTGAAATAACACATCATATGAGACATTGAATGAGACAAATTTCTTAAACAATTTAGATAAAATTCAATGAGAGATACGATGAGACAGTTTCGAATGCAGTTTGATCTTATTAATACAAAGATAGAGTTTAGTGGATCACTTACGAGGTGTTCACTGTCATCATTACCACCAGAAGTGTTTAAGAGGACCTGCAATATTATAATTGCAAACATCACTTAGAGACACAATCCAAGAGGTAGCAGTTAGTGTTCTTCAACATAGATTTGGATAGATCACCATCTATGGGTTCCATCTTGCCATAAGTGATGCTATATGAAACATAGTTCAACAAATCAATCAATACCTCCATAATAGTGTTATATAAATTAATTCCTGGATTAGATACTACTGCATTAGTATAAGTATCATAGAGTGCATTGTATAGAGAAGAATTTAACTTGATATTAACAGACTGAAGTCTAATCAAAGGGAAGATGAGTACCAATAAAGCTCAGATTCATGACCATGGATTTCCCGGTGTTGGAAAGCACGGCCTCCAAGAACTACATCGAGTTCAACAGTTTTAACAGCTGCTGTTCCAGCTTCATCATAGAAGTATCAATTAATAACTTAGTCTAACACTGTTTCCCCTTTGCTTCTCTTCCCAAAATAAATGTTTCCCAATACAAAAGTCTTGGAGATAGGTACATGGCTTGTATCTTTACCAATCCAGAAATGTATATCAAATAAATAAGCACCTCCTTTATTATGTGTTGTCTGCACGCACAGAAGATATATATAAAACAATGTGATCGATAAAAATATAAGGAATGCATGTTTGTTTTCATAGAATGTGTTGAACAGAGAAAACAACAATGAAAATAAACCTGCAAGATAATGTAAGTATCTCTCATATAGAACTTTCCATGTTCAGACTTTGGTACTGGAACTGCCTCAAAATTCTCAATTCTCCAGATTTCAGTCCCTCTAAACGAATGTCAAGAAAAATAGTTAGATTGCTTCCTTTGATATCTAATAGTAATGTAAGAGAAAAATGCTGCTGAAAGGATACGGTTTCTGCCCAGCTCCTTGAAATGCAGGATCCAGCACTTTTGTTGAACCATATATTTTGTAACACAGTCAAATCCTTTTTCAATTTGAGTTAGCAGTTAGAGACTACAATCGTCTAATGAACCTGTTCAGCAAAGGAAATATGGAACGAAAGTTCAAAATTAGAAGATAATCAACCAAAATTTCCCATAACTATATTACAATATAGTGGCATCTAATGAAGGTTTACCATCTAATAAGATAAGGGATTCTAATTCAGTCAATTCTCAAAGAAAGCTTTGGTTCAAGTTTCGTAATTCAATGTGGATAGTGGATACTATAATGTACCCTCATTTCGTAATTTCCTGTAATTCTTATTTGAGATCATGCAACATTCATAAGCTTTTAACTACAAATTCAATTTCGGTAGCTAGTGATCAATAAAATTCCCATGATCTAGGAAGAAAAACTACGTAGAGAGCAAGATACATAACGGGTTTGACTCGATTAGCCTCATTTCGAGAAAATATTCAAACTTTTGCGATTTCCACGAGTTGATAACATAAAAATTATCGATTTTTCAGAAAGCGAAGCGATAAACATTCAAAATTATAAGCTGAGGATAAAAAAGACGCAACGAGATGGACAAATTCAGATTCAAAGGAAACAGATCATGAAAAGAACACGATCAAATCGAAAATCATATGATCTAAACGTTTACCCAGAAATCAAATTGATCATGAGAGAAAGAAGTACATGCCAAAAGATCTCTAGATGACACTAAGAGAAGAGAAGAGAAGAGAGATGAATTACTTCCGATGACGAGGTCGAAGATGAAGAAGGAGAAGAGAAGAGAAGAGAAGAGAAGAGGATAAAGACGTTTAAAGAGAGTTTGTTAAAATGCCTCGAAGAAGAAAGAGGCGAAGAGGCGGAAGCAAAGAACCGGTTCTTAAATCTCCTTATTAAAAACCGCTCCTTAGCCTATAAGTCTATTAATCAATATTTTAATAGACTTAGTGGATTAAGAAACTTATTAAGAACCCCTTGTTGCTCTAATGGGGTTTACAAAACATATGGACTAAAAGCCTAGAACTCAATTAGCTATTTCTGGTCTTTTTAATCATATATGTACAGGATTATTTTTAGATAATATATTCATTATAAAAAATAATTTATTAATATACACAATCAGTTATCTTTTTGATTTTTAAATTAGGATAAATTTCCTAGGTTCAGAATAAAAGGTTCTGCTTAAATCAAACGCAGCTCGAACCTTCTTATTCCAATCCTTTTTATGTTCTTATTTACCATGAATTTATTTAACTTCCTCTGTATTTATATCTTCATTGATATTTGTGTATGTTCTTCTTAAAATATATTTTTAAATATATATATATATATATAGATAACTTGATAATGTTATAAACTTAAATACTCTAACCTAATCATTCACCGTCCAATTCATAGTCTAAATAATTTAACTACGGATGAGATTCGAAGTCATCACCTAATATCTAACTACAGGTGATCCATTATCACATTTCCTCCTTAATTTGTGCGTTGAGGCTCTAGTGCACATCCTCAACCGAGCTGAATAACAAAGAAATATTTAACTCCTATACATCATCTTCTGTTTGCCGATGACAGCAAGTTGCTCTGCAAAGCCTGCTCAAGAAAGTGCTGAAGTTAAGAACTGCCTTCATGTATATGAGATAGCTTCGGGTCAGAGCAAAAACTTTGTAAAATCATTCGTCTATTTCGGTAACAAGGTCAGTAACAATGCCCGAAATCAGATCAAGAGTATTCTTGGAATAGCAAAAGAAAGTGGTCAAGGTATGTATTTGAGATTCCCTGAGTGCTTTGCAGGATCAAATAGAGCACTATCCAAACTTGTCGTCACTTCATGTATATGCAATGATGTGCTTTAAATTACATATCCAAACTTGCAAGAAAATCATAACAGCTATGCGTGAATTCTGGTGGAGTACTGGAAGCAACACGAAGAAGATTCCATGGATAGCTTGGAAGAGATTATGCAAATTTAAAAATGAAAGAAGGGAAATTAGGTTTCCGAGATATTAGAAGTTTCAATCAATCTTTGCTAGGAAAACCGATATGGAAAATACTACAACAACCATGTTTGTTGCTATCTCATGTGCTTAAACGTCGTTATTTCCCCAAGGGAAATCTGCTTGATTGTAACTCAGGTTATAGACCATTATGTGGCTGGCATAGTCTCCTATTTGGTAGAGATCTACTACAGCACGACCTACTAAAATCAGTCGGGAATAGTAGAACTATCAGAGTTTGGGAAGAAAAATGGATCATAGATGAGATTCCTCGTAAGCCAAAAGCATTAGATATGGCTCCGAAGTGTGGAATGAACATCTGAATGGATGGGATATGATTAAGCTTCATCAACTCTTCTCTGCGCACATAATCACACTTATAAGCCTGATGTATCTAGCCCCTGATAGTGATTATACTTACTGTTGGCCTTGGACAGCAAATCGTAATTGTAATACCAAGAGTGGATATAAGATGGTTGAAGAAATCTCGAACACTGCTAATACCTAGATGCAAAACCGATCACCTTTGGAACAGAAGGTATGGGAAAAGGTTAGGAGGTGCAAAACGTCGCCAAAACTTTGCCATTTCATCTGGAAAGTTTTAGGTCGGCCATTAGTTGTTGCAGCGAGACTATACCGCAGAGGTATAAGCCAGAATACATAGTGTTTGGTATGTGGTACTGGTACAGAGACCATCAATCATGTAATGTTTACCTTTAGTGAGGCGAAACAGGTATGTGACTTAGCGAATATCCCATTTATGGCTAGGGGATTTTCAGATTCGTCCTCCATAATGAATGTTCACTACATGCTTCAATGCCAAGATAACAATAACATCCATGTAAACATCCAACAAGTAATACCATGGATCCTATGGCAAATCAGAAGAAATGTGCTCATCTCTTAAAAAACTGGAATAGTGTTGAAACTAATCTTGAAGATAAATTGCTGTGCAATCATCAATAACTTACATAATAAGCAATCGAGAAGATAGGGATCATTAGTTTATTTAGGAGAGATCTAAATGAGATTAGGTGTTATCTAAACTAATTATGTTCCTAATTTAATAAGGTTTCTTAGTTTGAGAATGTATATATAGAGATGTTGAGTTGTGACATCTCTAAGAGAAATTAAGAGAATAAGAGAGTTTAGGTTTTGTATTGAGTCCTAAGCTAATAAAAAAATTATTTTATATATTTTCTTGATCTAAACCGAAGTTTAAAACAACAATTGGTATCAGAGCAAAATATTCATCTAAAGAGACATTAATCAAAGAGGATTAAAAACATTGGATCGCAATACCATAGTGTTGGCCGAGAAGAACAAAGGAGGAGGAGGCACTTCGTCTATAGTGTGTCCGATGCTTAATACCACAAACTATACAGTTTGGGCTATGAAAATGAAAGTGTTTCTTAATGTCCATGAAGTCTGGGAAGCTATATAGGATAAAATCGATGAAAGAAAGAAGAACAACATGGCAATGGCCCTTCTTTTTCAATCCATACCGGAGGAACTTATACTTCGGGTTGGAGAGAACAACACCGCGAAAGGGGTGTGGGAGGCTATCCAAACCCATAGCGTATGAGCTGAACATTTAAAGTAATCAAGGCTACAAACCTTGATGTCCGAGTTTGATCATCTTGAAATGAAGGACACCAAAAAAATTGATGAATTTGTAAATAAGTTAAGTACAATTTCGTCTAAATATTATTCCCTTGGAGAAAAAGAAGAATTTAACTTGTTAAAAAGTTTCTTAATTGCCTTCCAAGAAAGAAATATATTATTATGGTTGGTTTGCTCGAACAACTTTTGGACCTAAAAACAGCTAGTTTTGAAGTAGTTGTGGGACGACTCAAAGCATACGGAGAAAGGATTCTTGAAGAAGAAAAGACTCACATGAGGAACAATAACAGGTTATGTATGTGAAGGGGAATAATCAAAAAATACTAATGAAGGACCAAGAGGAAGAGAAAAGGAGAAACGGTGAAGAGAAACTTGTCACAAATGTTTACTGTATTGGGTCTTAAGAGTAATTTAATTAGTCGTGGATAAGTGGCCGAATCTGGTTGTGATGTAAGGATTAGAGGAGAATACTTAACAATGTATGATCGTGAAGGAAGAGTAATTGTCAAGATGAAGAAATCTCATAATCGTCTCTACAAAGTTCAAATGGAGATAAAAGGCTTAGAACTTCATCAATCTAGAGAGAGTACTCCAAGCAAGTGGCATGCAAGGTTAGGACATGTAAGTGTTGATACAATATCAAACATGGCTTCTAAAAAGATTGTATGAGGACTTCCCAAGAGTGAAGTTGAAAAAGGGTGTGTGGATCATGTCTTCCTAGAAAACAAGCTAGATAAGTATTTACCAAGACTAACTCTTATCATTCGGATAAAATTTTGGAGTACATGGGGATCTTTGTGGACCTATTTCACCAAAAACAATAACTGGAAATAGGTATGCTTTCGTCCTCATTGATGAAAGAAAAGAGTGAAGCCTTTAAGTAGTTCAAAATTTTCAAAACCGTTGTTGAGAAGGAATCTCGAAATTGGAGTTGTTGAAAGACGTAATAGGAACTTTCATGGAAATGTCAAGGAGTATGTTAAAACATATGCATATGCCTAACTATCTTTGGGGAGAAGCGGTAAAACACTCCACATATCTTCTAAATAGAATAGCTACAAGAGCTATTAAAGATTAAACACTATAAGAGATGTTTTAATGCTCCATTTTTGGAGAAACTTGACTACATATTACGGTTACTAGTTCATCTTAGAACCGAACACGATTCTAAAGCTTATCTCTTACTTGCTCTATCATCTTGATCATCATTGTAGCACCATGATTCTTCATTAATTACTACCAATAATTTTTCACCTTCCTCTTCTTCACAAAGAAGAATATAATCTTCAAGATGTTTAGGTGTGAATCTTTGTCTTTGAGATTGACGTAAGATTATATCACCACTACTTGATTCATCATCATCTACAATGGTAGAAACATTGTCATTTCCTATATTTTGATTAGTTTTGCTTCTAAATAAAAGAATGTTGGAGAAGTCGATAATGACAAAGAGACTATCGAAAAAAACATAGGAAAAGGTGAGGAAATAGATCAAAATATAGGAAATGACAATGTTTCTACCATTGTAGATGATGATGAATCAAGTAGTGGTGATATAATCTTACGTCAATCTCAAAGACAAAGATTCACACCTAAACATCTTGAAGATTATATTCTTCTTTGTGAAGAAGAGGAAGGTGAAAAATTATTGGTAGTAATTAATGAAGAATCATGGTGCTACAATGATGCAAAAGATTATAAATAATGGATAGAAGCTTGTGATGTTGAGATTTCGTCGATCTTAAAGAACAAGACATGGGATCTTGTTGATCTTCCAGCTGGTGTGAAACCTGTATGATTGAAGTGGATCTTTAAAATCAAATAAATTTTTGATGGAAGCATTAAGAAGTACAAGGCGAGACTTGTTGCAAAAGGATATGTGCAAAAACATGGAATTGATTATGAAGAAGTGTTTGCACATGTAACAAGGATCGAGACCGTCCGATTTGTCATCTCTTTTTCAGTCTCAAGAGGATGAGAAAAACTGTGTTTCTTCATGGAGATTTAAAAGAAGATGTTCATGTAGCTCAACCGGAAGGATTCGTTGTCTAAGGAAGTGAGAACAAGGTGTGTAAGTTGAAAAAGCCTTATATAGATTAAAATAAGAACCTAGAGCCTCGAATCATAAGTTAGATCGAACTCTAAAAGAGTTAGGTTTTGAGAAGTGCATCAAAGAATCAGCTTTGTATCCTAAACAACAAGAAGATCAAACTCTACTTGTATATGTTTATGTCGATGAATTGCTTGTTACACGCTCTAGTTTGGATCTGATTTTTGAATTCAAGAAAGGAATTTCAACTAAATTCAAGATGAGTGATTTAGGCAAGCTAACCTGCTATCATGGTATTGAAGTATTTGAAGAGAATGGTTATGTGATTTTGAAACAAAAAAGATATGCAAAGAAGATTCTTGAAGAGGCAAGAATGAGTGAGTGTAATGCAGTTCACATACCATTGAACTCGAGGTTAAAGCTGGCAAAATCACAAATAGAAAAGAGTATAGATGCCACCGAGTACCGAAAACTCATAGGGTGTCTTTTTACAAACTCATAGAGTACCAAAATCACGTCTTTTTACAAACTCATAGGGTGTCTTTTGAGTAGATTCATGCAAGATCCGAAAGAACCACATGGAGAAGCTCTATAAAATGTTAAGGTATCTTAATGGGACAACTTCGTATGGACTCAAATACGAAAGTGGAAGACACTTTGGATTGGAGGGTTTTAGTGCTAGTACTTACAAAGTTGACATCGATGATGGTAAAAGCACATATGGTTATGTGTTCTACTTCAATGGCTGTCCTATCTCTTGGTGTTTACAATAGAAAGAGATAGTGGCTCTATCTTTGTGTGAAGCGGAATAAATGGCTGCAATGGAGGCAGCAAAACAAGCAATATGGTTGCAAGAGTTACTCGGAGAAATCATAATAACAAAAGGCAAAAGATTCATGGTTTTGTTGAAATCAAATCGGCAATATCCCTAACTAAAAATTATGTGTTTCATGGTCGAAGTATACATATTCACAAGAGGTTTCACTTCATCTGAGAATGTATTGAGAAAGAGTTAATAGAAGTATAATGTGTTCCCTGTGAAAGACAAAAAGCCAACATTCTAACCAAAGCACTTGGAAGACTTATGTTCAAGGATATGAGAGAATTCATAGGAGTTCAAGACATATCTAAAGATCACTTCAAATTTAAGAGAGAGAATGTTCGAGCTAAGCTTGAAGATAGCTTGATGTGCAAGCATCAATAACTTAGAGAATAAGCAATCGAGAAGATAGGGATAGTTAGTTTATTTATGAGATATCTAAATGAGATTAGGTGTTATCTAAACTAATTATGTTCCTATTTTAATAAAGTTTATTAGTTTGAGAATCTATATATATAGAGATGTTGAGTTGTGACATCTCTAAGATAGATTAAGAGAATAAGAGAGTTCAGGTTTTGTATTGAGTTTCCTAAACTAGTAAAAGAAAGAGTGATTTTCTTGATCTAAATTGAAGGGTAGAACAACAAATAGTACCAAGTAAACTCTGGGAACGAGCTCGTGATGAGGCGCAAGAATGGCATCAAGTTAATACTGTTTATTGTAGGCAATGCAAACAATCCTCACCACCATAATTCTAATACTATGGGCTTGTGTAAACCACCCATGTCGTGGTTCATGTGTAATATCGGTGGATCAGGGAACACCCATACAAAACAGAGTGGAGCATCTTGGATACTGCGTGACCATAATGGGAAAGCTCAAGTACACAATCGGCGTGCTTATGCACGAGTGAATGACGGCAAAGAAGCATAACTACTAAGCTGCTTATAGGCTACAGAAAGCATCAAGGACATAAAGCACTACCGAATCATCTTTGGAACGAGTTTCCCTTGGATATATAAATCATTCACAAGCCAAGATTATCACAAAACAATAGCACCATCGCTCAAATAAGGTCCAACCTCTCAGGTCATGAAGTGATTTAGAATTTGATACCAGAGAACTTTAACCGGATAGCCCAACAGATTTCAGCTTCAACTACTACTCGAGGAAGGTCTCAATCGTATGTTCAGGTAGATGGACCGTCATGGATTTAAACACAGTTCTCAAATGAAGCTTCTTTCTTACTTTACGCGTACCTATTCTTGCTATGTTTCATGAAATCCCGAATTATTCAATTCAATAATTATTTTTTGCGGAAAAATGTTTTTAGTACATTAATACTGTCTTAAATCACGGATTGGACATATTTCTGTGAACTTGTCATTTCTTCGGGTGAATTATGTGAAACAAGCAAAATTTGGAAGAAAAAAGTTACGCCTCACATATTTTGGTCTTCTTAAATTTAAATTTGCAGTTGCCTCATTACTTCTGATTTTGGATGTTAATAGGTTAGCCTGACCACTTTGGGTTCACCAGTCATTGATTATGGTTAAGTATTTATTCGTCTAGACTGCTATATTGATTTGATATCTAAGACATGTTTTATTGAGCGGAAGAGAAGATTAGAAGGGCATAGCCTTAAGATTGAGAGATAAAAGAGTGAACATCCATTGATTCTCCATGAAGCTTAAGGATACAAGAGTTTAGCTTAAATAGACAGAAAAAATCGCAAAGGAGAAGAAGAGAAGAGAGAGAAGAAGTCGCTGGAGGCTGGAGGGGACCACCGGATCTTCACGCGCCCTTGCAGGGACTACTTCCTGAGACGCACGCGCCCAACGGTCATATTCTCGGGACTACTTTGACCATTGGGGGAAGACCAGCTACCTTACCCATAAACGGTCAAGAGAGGCGCCTCCCAACTTGCTTTCCACGTCTTCTTGCCTTGCACCTTACGTCTTTGCGGCTTGCGTCTTACGGCTTCTCTTTTTCCCGATACGCGGTAAGCCGCGCCCAACCAAAGTGATGCGCGCCTTCCGATCTTCCGAGAGATGAATGTCACTAGGCTCTGGGATTTTATTGGTGTGGCCTAGTGAGGATGCTTGGCCAATACTCCGCCTCAAGCTAAGCCACAATAGAATGAAGATTTAGCTTGGAAACCCCAAAGCATACACCTCGGTAAAAACCTCACAAAGGAAAATTCATTAGGACAAAACCTTTATGAGGGAAAAAGAGCGTGTACACTTTGAGGTTAGGAGACATGAGGTCAAGGGCAGTCAAGCCTTACAAGTCCAAGTTTGCCATAAATATGGTTGCAAACCTTGGAACTTGCGGCCTTGGTGAAGATGTCTGCCAGTTGATATTCACTTGGTGTGTAACACGGAAGGGTTACTCCCTCATCGATGCGTTCTCGGACCTTGTGGCAATCCACCTCAATGCTTTTGGTACGTTCATGGAAGACTGAATTGTTGGCTATATCGATAGCGGCTTGATTATCGTAGTGCATGATTATGGGATCATTGGTGTTGCAACCTAAGTCCCGGAGAATGCTTCTGAACCTGACGAGCTCATCTGTGAGCTTTCTCATGGCTCGTTATTCTGCTTCTGCCGTAGAACATGCTACCACTTTATGCTTCTTGGTCTTCCATGTCACCAAGTTACCTCCGATGAATGTACAGAAACCCGTTGTGGACTTCCGATCGTTTCTATCACCTGCCCAATCAGCATCACAATATCCAGAAATTGTAGTACTATTGTTCTTACCCATCCAAATGCCTTGACTTGAGCTTC
Source organism: Lepidium sativum (assembly GCA_023374145.1). Taxonomy (NCBI): domain Eukaryota; kingdom Viridiplantae; phylum Streptophyta; class Magnoliopsida; order Brassicales; family Brassicaceae; genus Lepidium; species Lepidium sativum. The sequence goes on from JAKUCM010001676.1 coordinate 74,645, forward strand.
CCTTAAGATACCGAAGTATCCTTTCAAGCATTTTCAAATGATGTGTCGTTGGTACTTGCATATGCTGGCTGACCTGATTGACTGCAAAGCATAGGTCAGGACGAGTGATTGTCAAGCAAAATGAGACCTACAAGCCGTCTATAGAGCATTGGATCTGTGTAGGGCTCATCCGCGTTCTCCCCCTCTCGATTGACCTTGTAACCTTCCTCAAGTGGTGTCTTGGCAGATTTAGATCTGTCCATCCCTGTCTCGCGTAACAAATCAAGAGTGTACTTTCGTTGAGAAAGCAATAAGCCGTCCGAAGAACGGCATATCTCAATCCCAAGAAAGTACGTCAACTCCCCCAAATCTTTAATGTCAAAAACAGAATGGAGATAGGATTTGATTTGCATAATACCTTCCTTATCACTGCCGGTAATGATAAGGTCATCACATAAATGAGTACAACCACAATGCCACGGGAACCCGTCATTGTAAATAGGGTGTGATCGGCTTCTGATTTGGTGAAGCCGCGGTCCCGAAGAATGTGACTCAGTTTGTGGTACCATGCTCATGGGGATTGCTTCAAACCATAAATGGCTTTCCGTAGTCGTAAAACTTTTCCCGGGGTGAACCTTGACTCAAGGCCAGGTGGTTGGGTCATGTAGACTTCTTCGTCAAGGTCAGCTTGAAGAAAGGTGTTCTTGACATCCATCTGCCATAGATCCCAAGATAAATTAATATTCAAGGAAAGCACGACGCGTACCGTATGAAGTTTTGCAACCGGAGCAAAGATATTAGTGTAATCGGTGCCGTAGGTCTGTGTGAAGCCACATACGACTAATCGTGCCTTGTACTGCTCTATCTCGCCATTCGCTTTGTACTTGATAGTGAAGACCCATTTACACGAGACAGCCCATTTGCCTTGAGGTAAGTTAGCCTCCTCCCTAGTGCGATTTGTTTCCATAGCAGTAGCCTCATTGTTGACCGCATCCATCCAAGCACGGGATGTACTAGCCTCGGCAAACGTCTTGGGAACCTGATCCAAATCAAGCTTGCCAAGAAATGCTTTAAAACTAGAGGGTAAAAGGTCAATAGAGAATACCGCTTGAGTGGGATGAGACACCGCATATGCATTGTAATAACTCCGCGTCTCTTTCCAATGAGATCGATCTTTACGCAATATGGTACTGCGGCGAAGAGATGGAACGGAGGAAGTGGGAACATCGTTAGACTCTCCCGGATTCAATGTTGTAAGAGTCTCACCGTGATCGGTGTGCGCGGTCGGACATGAGGGTCCAATCGGATTGACGATTATTGCTGGAGAAGACATTGGAGCCGAGACTGCGCTGGAAGAGTCACGTCCTTCATTCGGCTGTGGTACGTGGCCAGACGCGCCCGGCGCAGTGGACACCGAAGGCGCATTGGTGGAAGCCGGACGAACGCGGTGCGGGGAATCGGAATGGTGTCCTTCGGGGTCAGTCGAGATGCCGAGATGTTCGAGAAGGAGTCGGAGACTGGTGGCTCGATCGACATTTGGCTCGGATCGATCCTTGAGAGTATCCCAATTCTTGTCACAGTACAATCCTCGATCTTCTAGGAATTTGACGTCTCGAGATACATACACTCTGCGGGACTCCGGATCATAGCACTTATAGCCTTTTTGTGTCGTGGAGTATCCGAGGAACATGCATTTCTTGCTTTTAGCATCTAGCTTGTTGCGGAGTTCTCCGGGTACTAACACAAAACAAAGACACCCAAACACACGTAAGTGATCTAAATGAGGGTTGGCTTTTTTTAATACCTTAAATGGAGACTTGTCTCCAAGAATTTTGGTCGGGGTGCGATTAATCAAATAGCATGCCGTCATAACCGCATCTCCCCAAAAATGTTTGGGCACATTCATGTGGAAAATGAGGGCCCGTGTAACCTCCATTAAGTGGCAGTTTTTTCGTTCGACAACACCGTTTTGTTGAGGATTATATGGGCGACTCGTTTGATGAAGGATCCCTTGTTTGGCAAGGTGATCTTGGAATTGTTGGCTCATATACTCACCGCCATTATCTGATCGTAAAACCTTCAATTTGGAATTAAAGTGATTAGAGATATATGCTTCAAAACATTTAAAGGCTTCAAACACTTTATCTTTTGATGGCATTAAGGTTATCCAAGTGTACTTTGATTTTTCATCGGTGAACGTCACAAAGTATCTATGTCTATCCCTAGATATGCACGGGGAAGTCCAAACATCGGAATGAACAAGATTAAAGCAATTTTCATATAAAGTTGATGAAGATGGATAAACGATTTTGCAGTGTTTGCCTAAAATGCATGCTTCACAATCACCCAAATTGTGAAAGGATAAACGAGGTAACATAAGGTTCAAAGCACGAATATGAGGGTGGCCAGCCCTTGCATGCCAAACAGAATTACTTAAACCAATAGCCGAGTTTGAACAACCAATACTATTATCATAAAGACGAGAGAAAAATTTAGAGTCTTCTAGAATGTATAATCCGTCTTGGATTCGTCCTCGACCAATTAAGCTCCCGGTCTTAATATCCTGAAACTTGACATCACTAGGGCCAAAGATCACATAGCAATTTAGATCATTAACAACCGTCCTAACCGATAAGAGATTTGATGAGAATTCGGGCATAAAGAAAGCTTTGGTTCTTTTGTTAAATAGACCTAGTTTTCCTACACCTTTAACCGATACCCTAGCTCCATTTGCAATCACTACACTTCCTACAGCCGGTTCAATATTGCTAATTAGCTTCCTATCACTAATCATGTGATGAGAAGCTCTCGAATCAACAATAATAGGCTTAAACAGAGAGTGTGAGTAAAGACAAATACCGGAATACCTTAAAGACTTAAGGGATTGGATGAGAGCCACGAGGTCTGCCCTTTTGATCACATCTCCATGAAGGGAATATGTAGCTGCAGTAGCTTGCTCCCTTTGGACGGTTGATGAGGAGGTTTCCGCCGAAAAACCCGAGAGATTAGGCAAGTTCTGATCATCCGGCTGTTCTTGCGTGAGATTTGCTTTAGCATCTTTGAACTTGGCTGGTTTTAGGCGAGGATGAAGAATCCAGCACTTATCCTTTAGGTGGCCCTTCTTCTTGCAGTGATCACACATCAACCTCTTTCTATTGTCACCTCGAACTTGAGCCTTATGTGCAGTAGTAAGACCGGAGCTTCCTTTTCTCTCAAATAACCCGATTGATCCTTGTTCCTTCTGGATTTGAGCACATACATCTTCAAGACTTGGGAGGATGTGAGTGGTAGCTGCGGATCTCAAAATGTGCTTTACAAGATCCGTGTAACATGGATTAGGTTCATCATGAGACCGAACACACGATCCTCTTCGTTTCTTTGCATGATGACTTTAGGGTCTATTGATATCGGCCTAAGCATCTCTATTTCCGCCCAAAGAGACCTAAATTTACCAAAATATTCTGTAAAGTCCATGTCTTCTTGGTGGAGGCAGCCGAGTTCTTTCTTTACCTCGAACACCCTAGAAAGGCTCGAGATGTTGCCATAAACCCTCTTCAACGAGTCCCACAACTTTTTAGCCGTGTCACAGTAGTAGTATGCCTCCAATATGGGTTTTTCCAAGGAGCTCAAGATAATGGACCTAACCGCCTGATCCATTAAGAACCAATCATCATCTTCGTCAAGTGTATCCTCGGTTTCTTCACTTAATGATGGCTCTTTTGGAGGTCTATCTTTGACCACATGGCTCCAATAGCCTTTCTTTGTACAAAAGGTAGTCTTCATCGCTCTGGCCCATAGGAGATAATTTGATCCCATGAGAGTGATAGGAACCATTTGGGCTTTGCTCGGATCCATTTTGACGCAATAAGACAACCGTCTTTACCTTTCTTGAGTAAACTCGAGATGGGGACTAAATGGACTGAGCTTTCTTGAGTTTTGGCCGAGAAAGATTGGACCTTTTATAAGGAAGAGCACAAAGATGTTACCTTTTTGATATTGAGTATCAAAGGTGAGGGCTTTCTTCGGTTTGTCACTTGAGTGGCCGAAGGAACTTTGAGAGGCAAAGGTTTTAGCTCTATCTTAAAGGCAGAAAGATTGCACATTTGACTCAAGAACACCACAAAGATTCGAGCTTTATGGCTGAGAAGCTTCAAGGTAAGAGCTTTTCTTCGGTTTATAGCTTGAAAGACCGAAGGAGTTTTGAGGAGCAAAGGTTCGATTTTTTTTCTTAAATCTGAACCAAAAAGCTTGCACCTTTGACTTAAGAGTACCACAAAGATTCAAGCTTTATGGTAGAAGAAACCGATTTGTGGGTCTCCTTTGAGCCAAGTGCGACATGCGGTGGAGAAAACCCGGCGGATGAGAAAGCGAATAAAGAGAAAGATGAAGTAGTGAGCTTTTAGAGAATAGTTAGAGATTAATAGATGGAGAACCTTGCTCTGATACCATATTAATTTGATATCTAAAACATGTTTTATTGAGCGGAAGAGAAGATTAGAAGGGCGTAGCCTTAAGATTGAGAGATAAAAGAGTGAACATCCATTGATTCTCCATGAAGCTTAAGGATACAAGAGTTTAGCTTAAATAGACAGAAAAAATCGCAAAGGAGAAGAAGAGAAGAGAGAGAAGAAGTCGCTGGAGGCTGGAGGGGACCACCGGATCTTCACGCCCCCTTGCAGGGACCACTTCCTGAGACGCACGCGCCCAACTGTCATATTCTCGGGACCACTTTGACCGTTGGGGGAAGACCAGCTACCTTATCCATAAACGGTCAAGAGAGGCGCCTCCCAACTTGCTTCCCACGTCTTCTTGTCTTGCGCCTTACGTCTTTGCGCCTTGCTTCTTACGGCTTCTCTTTTTCTCGATATGCGGTAAACCGCGCCCAACCAAAGTGATGCGCGTCTTCCGATCTTCCGAGAAATGAATGTCACTAGGCCTCTGAGATTTTATTGGTGTGGCCTAGTATGGATGCTTGGCCAATATACTATAATCTCGCAAAATAATTATAGCTAGATTTTATTTTTATCGATTGAATGGAAAAGTTAATAGCTTTGATAAAATGTCACCGACTCATCCAAAACAATTCTGGAAGTGTTATAACAAATAACTATATAATATTATAAGAGATTATGAATTCTTAATTTATATATGTGGTATGAGGGAGAGAACCATGAGAATGACAAAAACATTCTTTTAATTCTTAACTTTTGGTGAGTAACAATGAAGTGCACAAATAAGATAACGCTCATATATATACTACTCCTAGTCGGTCGTCGATAAAACTAATAAGTAATGTAATATATAACAGATAATTATATTTTTTATAACACGCTTCTTTAATTATATATTATTAAGAAAGAATTGTCGAAATAAACAAAGAGTATATTGTAATTACTAATATAGTTTTTGTTCAAAAAAATAAAACGTCAAAAGTGTAATTACGATTACACCTTTGAAACAAAAAACTGTTTTTTTTCTATTTTCTTCTTCTTCTCTCGTTAATTTCACAAAAGAAAAAGAAAGAAACCTATACTGTAAACCGTCGTTGTTAACTTCTCTTTCTTTTCTTCGTCGTCTTACTCAACGTGTTCTGCGCTATTTTTCATACTCATTGTCTTCTTCTTCATCTTGTTCTTCGTACTCGTCGTTTTCATTGTCGTGTTATTTATTTATCAAAGGTAAGTTTCTTATTTTCTTCTTCCTCTTCTCCTCTTCGGCTTTTTCTTCTTTTTCGGGAGGGCATTTGGGTTTAGGGTTGACGTAGATATTGGCTTTCTCGATTTCGCGACATTTAGATTTATCGATTTTGCGACATTTGGGTTTTTATTCTTCATCTTCTTATTATATGTCAAGTAGATTTCTTCCCCGGTATGAGCCAATGTGATATAGTTCGTAATTAGTTGTGAGGGTAAGGGTGAAGTAGCGATATCATTAGTGTAGTATACTTAGTATGACGTTTGGTAGAGTTAGGTCGTAGGGGGGTATAGTTCGATTCCGTGTAGTAGAGTTAGTCTGTTGTGTGGTAGAGTTAGATTATCATGTGGTAGAGTTAGGTTGTAGTGTTGTAGAGTTGGAGTCTGTGTAGTAGAGTTAGTCTGACGTGTGGTAGAGTTAGATTGTAGTGTGGTAGAGTTGGCTTGTAGTGTGGTATTGGTAGAGTTGGATTCCGTGTAGTAAAGTTAGTCATATAGTATGGTAGAGTTAGATTGTAGTATGGTATAGTTGGCTTGTAGTGTGGTACAATTAGATTGTAGTGTGGTAGAGTTAGGTTGTAGTGTGGTAGAGTTGGATTCCATGTAGCAGAGTTAGTCTGGCGTGTGGTAGAGTTAGAATTGTAGTGTGGTAGAGTTGGCTCTTAATGTGGTAGAGTTAGGTTGTGGTGTGGTAGAGTTGGATTCTGTGTAGTAGAGTTAGTCATATAGTATGGTAGAGTTAGATTGTAGTATAGTATAGTTGGCTTGTTGTGTGGTAGAGTTAGGTTGTAGTGTGGTAGAGTTGGTCTGACGTTTGTAAAGTTAGATTGTAAGATTGTAGAGTTCGCTTGTAATGTGGTAGAGTTGGCTTGCTTTTTTGGTATAGTTTATTTACTTGTAATGGAGTTAGGTTTGTGCATGCAGTTCTGATATGGGCATTTGAGTCCATGTTCATACTCGCTGAAAAGTTTGGGGAGCAAAAAGAAGGTGACGTCCCCATTCTACGATGGAGACCAATCAAAAAACAAACCATTGAACCCGAGGACATGGTGAAGTTGGAGCTAGCAAAGAATTGAAAGGTCAATTGCTTTTGTAGTAGAGCTGGTTAAGGTGATTGATAGGGTTCATTTATGTATAGTAGAGTTCATTTACGTATAGTAGAGTTCAATTTCAAGTACAGTGGAGTTGATGTGAAGCATAGTAGAGTTCAATTTTGTAAGTACAGTCGAGTTGATTTCAAGTATAGTAGAGTTCAATTTTTTAAAGTACAGTCGAGTTGATTTCAAGTATAGTAGAGTTCATTTACGTGTAGTAGAGTTAATCTATGTGTTGTAGAGTTCATTTACGTTTAGTAGAGTTATTTATGTGTGGTAGAGTTCATTTGTGTTTAGTAATAAATTTCATTTTCTCGTCTATCAGGTACGTCTTAAGCAGCTGACTATGCAGCCTCTGGAGATAATGCCTCTATGGCCAAACGATATTGCAGATCGCAAAGTGAACACCATTTTTGGAGGCATACTTGCCTCCAGGCTAGATGAATCCGCTTGGAACATAAGTAATAAGAGGAAGGCAGGTGCTTATGTCGAGTAGAGGATGAGCAAGCGTAGTGCTAGTTCAAAGAATAGGTGGAGAAAGGGGAAAAAAACATAAGAAAGAAGATAAAAAACAAAAGAAAGAAGAGAATAAGAGAATTCAAATTAGGATGGATGACTCCACCACCATGCAGGATGTGGTGAAAGTCGTTAAAAAGAAAAAGCGGAAAGCAGAGGAGTCGAGTGCATTGCTTGACACTCTTAGAGATCTGACCAGAGCCTTCGAAGGGATGAGACACGATCAGAACGTGTTTGCTTAACGTATATATCGTCTTGAAGAGAGTAGGCTGGATACCAGGGCACATACCACAATGCTTGCTGAGCGCGTGAATAGGCTGGAGCATAACACCTCAGACAATACAGCCATAATTGAGAGGATTCTTAGGCTGGAGGAGACCAGAGCGCAACCACAAGTTTATAGCCTGGCTGAGAATGCGGATGAGGGTGGAGGTCAGACAGGTCCACGACATCGAACTTCTGAAGATGTGAATCGCGAAGATGAAGTAGAAGGCGATACAAACCGTACTCCCAACTCCCATAATAATAAGGAACTTAAATTGGTACGTAAGGCTCTATTTTGAATGAGACTTACTCTAATTGATTTATCTTATGTATCAGCAAACATTACATACATATTTGTATGAACATACACATAAATTTGTTGGTTGTTAACTTTGGTAGAGTTTATATATGGTTTGGTCGAGTTATGTTTAACTCTACTAAACAATTATTGTGTTTAAAACATCTCTACCAAACCATTAAACTGAACTCTACCAATATTAGCAACTCAACCATCTGTTAAGCTAACATATTAAGTTACTCTTCGTAGACACCTCCTTGGGAAAGGCCTACCCTGGTGGACTCCGAGTCGAAGAAAACATCCGACCCTTTGAGCCCGTTATCAAGAGTTCTAAGGAATCCAGAAGAACCACCTTACGATGTGGAAAAAATTAAGCCAGGAATGTCACAGTTTTGTGTCATAAACCTAGTGGATACTCTTGAAAAGGGTTAACAAACACGTGAGGAGTTAATCTGTATGGAAGACGTGTTACCGAAAGAGACTCGGGCACTAGTACTCGCTAAGAACCAGGTACTGTTCATATTCAAGTATAGTAGAGTTCATTAGTAGAGTTAGAGTTAGATTAGTAGAGTTGGATTCCGTGTACTAGAGTCAGTATGACGTTTGATAGAGTTAAATAGTAGTGTGGTAGAGTTGGCTTGTTATGTCGTAGAGTTAAGTTGTAGTTTTACAGGTATCCCATTTTGAAGGTTGTTCCATTGTCAAGCGGATTCATAAGAATGTTGTTCATTCTCGGAGCGTCTACCGTTCTTCGGTTACGTGACTATGTGAAGCCTCAATTGTAAGTATCTACTTTAATTTGTTGTGTTGCATACAAATTCGTCGATTATTTATAAATGTGATAAATTCTGTAGAGAACTTATGTCGACGGGAACCCGAGTCCACATGCGGATTTCTTTCTCCGCTTGATCTGCCCAAAAGAGAAGTGGCATATACCTTGATATGGCTGGCTACACAATTGCGTAAGTTTAAGTGTATTTTGACGTAAAGATTACTGTAGTAAAGTTCAATTAGAGCACTAATACAGTTATGTTTTTATAGCATATTGGCTTCGGGATGAATCTCTTTCGGCAAAGATCCTTGCAAAGTCCAAGGCCATACAGGAGTAATCGGCTTGCTTTCCTAGAACCATTGTTTTGTGCTTTTTGGTGCTACACGTACAAAAGGGATTACGTGGGAAAGGAGGATACTTTTTTGTGGCCTGGTGGGTTTAAAGATGTATTCGACGGCACTGCACCCACATTCAATGCCACTAGGAAGCCGTGGATGAGATACATGGACACGATCTACATCCCTTATAATATTGACAACTTTACTCCCGCTGGTGCAGTGGTAGAGTCATGCAAGTAAGTTACTCAAATTAAGTATAATAGAGTTCATTTAATCAAGTGACGTTTTGTAGAGTTAGATTGTAGAGTTGGACTGTAGTGTGGTAGAGCTGGCTTTTTGTGTGGTAGAGTTAGGTTGAAGTGTGGTAGAGTTGGAGTGCAATGTGGTAGAGTTGAATTGTAGTGTTGTATAGTTAGGTTGTAGTTTGGTAGAGTTGGTCTGACATTTGGTAGAGTTAGGTTGCAGTTTGGTAGAGTTAGATTGCAATGTGGTAGAGTTAAATTGTAGTATGGTAGAGTTAGGTTGTCGTGTGGTAGAGTTGGTCTGACATTTAGTAGAGTTAGCTTGTAGGTTGGTAGAGTTCATTTACATGTGTAGTAGAGTTCATTACATGGTTCTAATTTTTTGTAGGGCATATGACGTGATGATTCCAAAGATGATCAAATTTTTTTCACCCAAAGAGATGCGACAACACATTAGTGCAGCTCAATATAAGATTATGCATGTGACTAAGGGCGTACCACATAATAAACGGTCAGGCGACTGCGGCGTGTACGTTACAAAGATGATCGAGTGTCTGGCCATCGGTTGCAACTTTGAAGGTCTTTCTGACGAGTACGTCAACTTCTCTCGGTTGAAATACGCCATTGATTTCAAAGAAGAACTTCATATCGAATCGGAAATTTCTTCTGGTGATCAACAATATGCACACGAGTGTGATAAGAACGTTCTAATCACAGCATCCCAAGACCTCCTGCTGGATTGGTAGATTTGTATAGTTTGTGTATAGTCCTAGAGCAGTATATATTTGTATATTGTTAAAGTAGTATGTATATGTGTAATCGTACATGAATATATTAGTTATTGATAACTAATTTACTATCTTATTCGAAATCATACGTGATCTAACTCATAACTAACTCTACCACAGAAAGACAAAAGGTGACATAACTCTACCACAAAAGATATAGTTCATTTCATTATTTATGATAGTTCATAAACAGTAGATAGAGTTCACCCACATTTTGTGCCACTAACAAAGAGTGGATGACAGATGTGGACACGATCTACATATTAATAACTTATAAACACTTAACAACTTCTATTGGCCGTGGAAGTTAATAATGTTTAATATTGGACACAATCTCCGAGATTTATTCATTATAATGATTAAACTATAAAGTAAAAGAAAACTGAAGAGTCAAATTGTTATAAATAACTTCTTCTAAACTCTCCATCTTCACCTTTGCCAAAACCGTTCCATATTCACCTTTCAATCTTTCAAAAGCTTTGAATCTTTCAAAACCTTTCAATCTTTCACAACCTTTCAATTTTTCAAAAACTACAAACAAAGGTAATAGTTTGTATATCTTGATGCTTGTAAGCAACGTTTGTATATATTGATGCTTATTTATTTTCTTTTGGATAGATGGATTCACCAAAAAGAAGCAACGTTGTACGCAAGGCACATATCATGGACTTTTCGAACACTACTTTGATGAACATCATAGCTAGATTTGCAGTGGAAGGACTTGATGAGATTTACAGTAGCATGCTCGTGTCGAAGGATTTTAAAGAGCTATGCGATGACAATGAAGTTCTCAGAAATATAGACATACGTTATGTTCCATTATATCCCTCTGTAAGAACTAAGTCTCTTTTCAACAATTTTCATACTAGGTTATGCAATGCCGGTAATGTGGAAGCTACATACCGATGTGGTGTGAGAGAGTTCCTCGTCAATGGAAATAGTGATGGCGGTTTGGAAATGCTGCTAAGAGCATCTAATGGTGACTGTGAAGAGGCCACACTGCTTTATGGATTTCTGCTAGTCTGTTTAGGAGATGACAGAAGACAGGAAGGTTATGAAGTCCTAAGACCTCTAATACAGGAAACAGTTGTTGATACATTGGAATACATAAACCACCTCCAGATCAGAATCTTTCATCACCCAGGCTCGCTTAGTTGGCGAGGAGAGCAGCAATTGCTCCTTCTCGAACAAACATATGATCGAGAAGGATGTACTTTCAAATGTGAATTCCTAGAGATCTCCATTCTTAGAAGGATTTGATGCGGAAGACATTGATCAACCTATGGCCGATGCCTGTGAAGTATGCATTTGGCATTACGAATTCAAAAAGATCTTTCCCACCCATTAGTTGTTGAACAATTATTTATTTATGTAATTCTCTTTCGTTTTCGTTTTTGGCCATACAAGAATCAACTCAACCATAAACAAGTACAATATTTGACAATACAAAAACTAACTACACCGTACTCGTTTATACCATACAAGAACTAACTCTACCAATCGAAAGACCATACGTGGTCTAGCTCTACCATGAAATAAATAGCTCTACTAAATGTAGTGTTAACTCTACCACATAATAATTAACTCTACTAAAGGCAGTGTTAACTCTACCAACTAATAATTAACTCTACTAAAGGCAGTGTTAACTCTACAAAGAAGGAAATAACTCTACCACAGAAGAATTAAATTTACTAAATAATTCTGAATCTTCTACAAGAGTTAACTCTACTATTCAAGAATGAATGCTCTGACCAAGTTGCTTACATTTAGAACAAGCTGAAACTTTTTTTGGACGTTTTTCAGGTTGGGAACACTCGAACCAGCTCTTTATCCGTGATTTCTTCGGCCTCCCTCGTTGTTGATGCACATGTGGTGGATTACACAGCTTACGACTCACATCCAACAGAACGGAAAGTGCAGCATCTATAGGAATGATACTACCAGAGTATGCGTTGTACTGGAAGGTCGTGTGATAGTATGGATGGGTAAGTTCGATTGTCGGCATTCTCCAAGCCTCAGCAACGGCAATGGCATGCATACAAGGAATTTTTTTAACGTCATACCGCTTGCAGGAACACGTCTTTTCAGTCAAGTTGCCTAAATGAGAAGATTCAGTTCGCGTAACAACAGCCTGGTATTCTTCTATGTCCTGCACGCTGTACTGTATAGCTTCATCGATCCTTGTCTGTCATTTAACAAATACAATGTTAACTCTACCACGATGAGACTAACTCTATTAAAGTCAGTGTTAACTCTGCAACAAAGGGACTTACTCTATTAAAAGTCAGGGACCTTTGTCTTCCTCTTCGTGAACCAACATGTTAACATCGACCTAATTGCAACTATAAGCTGCACAATGGGAAACGTTATTGTCTCTGATAACACATGGTTTATTGATTCTGCAATGTTCGATGTAGTGAAATTGTATCTGTTTCTGGGAAAGTAAACTCGACTCCACAACCGCACGTCACCTTATATCAAGTACGCATGAAGCTTTGGATTTAACGCTTGAATCTGAGCAAGTATAACTTTGAACTCATCGACCCTGAAAGCAGTGGCAGCTTTCTTGAACAACTTAAAGGGCTCACCACCTCTAAATTTCGTCAAAATGTTCTTACATAGGTGGTAGGTGCAAATACCCCGAAAAGAAAGTGGATACACAATCTTTATGGTTTTAGCAATGGATTTGTGTCTATCTGATTTGATGGCAAGTTCTCTGTCATCAGGGATCACACGGTTGAACTGTCTAAAAACCATTTCCAAGATTCTTCATTCTCGGTATCAACCACACCAAAAGCCATACGAAATATGTTGAAGTTACCGTCTTGCATGGTAGCATTTAGTAGAGTTCCTTTATACTTGCCTAGCAAAAATGTACCATCGACAACAACAACCTTCCTCATGTAGGGAAAACCCCTAATACTTGCATCGAAGGCGATGAATAGAAACTTAAATCTGTCTTGCCCATCTACTTCGAGCTTTATTAGGGTTCTGAGATTCGCTCTTCTAATAGAAAACAAGTTTGACGGAAGTTCTTGGAAACTACTTTCCGAACTGCAGTAACTAGGGCTTGTGCATGGCTTAGAGTACAGTGTGATTTCCAGTACTTCATCTGCATAAACGTAAGACTTAAATGTCGTCATAAACGGAATAACTCTACTACACATAATCTAACTCTACCATACGTCAAACAAACTCTACTACACTGCAAGCCAACTCTACCAAACGTCAGTCAGACTAACTATACTACATGGAATCTAACTCGACCACACAGCCAGACTAACTATACTAGACCGAATCCAACCTAACTCTACCACACTACAAGCCAACTTTACCAAACGACAAACTAACTCTACTACGCATAATCCAACTCTACCACACTGTTATCTAACTCTACGAAACGTCTGACTAACTATACTAGACCGAATCCAACTCTACCACAATACAACCTAACTCTACCACACTACAAGCCAACTTTACCAAACGACAGTCTAACTCCATATAATTCAACTTTACCACATTACAAGTTAACTCTACCAAACGTCAGACTAACTCTACTACACGGAATCCAACTTTACTACACTACAGTCTAACTCTTCAAAGGTTATACCGACATTAAACTCATCTAGGAAGATTAACTCTACCATGGCGTAAAATTACGTCTGTACCTTTAGACCAAATCGCTTGCTCATTGAATCAGCAACGTGTTGAGGAAGAACAGATGGCCCAATTCCACATACGAATTCCAAGTATTAACTTCCTAAGACTTTCGTTGACGCTTTTCGTGCACGACTTGATCTCTCTGAAACAAAACAACTATATTTTCCCCTATACTTCCGGACAAAGAAACATCCACCATTGTCGACAGGTGAAGCTCGCACTCTCCACTGACAGTTTGGTACCCAACATTTCACATCCAACACTGTCTTCGATGAAGCAACAACATCAAAGTCAAACCTCTGTAAGATAGAAATAATTTTTAGCCTTGTCATGAGTTCTTTTTTTTATGAGTATCGTTGCCGAACAACCAATGCAAGTGATGACATTTCTATGTCCAAATACTCAGCATTCAAATCCAATCCCATTGCTTTCTTCGAGGGGTTTTTCTTCCCCTCTTCCTTTGATTTTCTACGAACACTGATATAATCTTCATCATTCGAGCTTCCGCCATCCATATCATCGCAACAGTCGAATCTGAATTCCACATCTTCATCCTCAGCATGTTCAGTTTCATGTTTCATATTATCCGGTATACGCTCATTCTTTGGTCCACCAATACTAAACACCAGATCAACTCTACTATACAAAGGAGCAACTGTACTACACCTAGGGTCAACTCTATTATACGAGGCATCATTGTTCTCCAACTTACAATGAAATTTTTCGTCACCGTTTCTCCAACTACACTAACCTTTTTCAGGGAAATTCAATGAAACACGAGATCTAGTGAAAATTTGGACACATAGACGCATTGCTTCTTTACGAAATTGTGAAAGAAACACTTGCAATTGTCTACCGTTACTTACAATTACAGGGGGAGTATCTTCTGGTAGTGAATGAATGACTACATTTGGCATGTAGCTTAGTTTTAGCTCATGACAATGTTCATCCAAACCAAAATCGGCATAAACCATCTCCAGAAATTCATCGAGCCTTAAATCTTCGACAATGCCTATGATCCGACACCCGTACAAGTTGTCCACCGAAAAACCCATCAATTTTCATTAAAACTCAAAATCTCACAAACCAAAGTGATCTGATCCATAGATCCAAACATAAATAGAAAAAACAAAGGAGCTTCGAAGAAGTAAAGGAGCTTTAAGAAAGCTACAATTGCGTCACTTATGGGGGAATCAATTGGATGCACGGCAGATGAGCTAATAATAGGGGTAAATTCGTAATGTAAGCTCTACTATGAAAGTAGGCTAGGTATTCAAAATTAACTCTACCATACTGCACTATGTTCGTGTGATAGAGTTGATTAGAGCGCAAACATCAACTCTATTACGCTGGAAATCTAACTCTTTCAAACACACTTCAACTCTACTACACTCGAAATCTAACTCTACTACACACAAATTTTCATTCATGTCAACTCTACTAAGCATACTTTAACTCTACTACGCTGGAACTCTAACTCTACCATACTGCACTCTGTTAGTGTGGTAGAGTTGATTAGAGCGCAAACATACACTCTACTACGCTTGAAATCTAACTCTACAAATCACACTTTAACTCTACTACGCTGGAAATCTAACTCTACTATACACGAATTTTCATTCATGTCACCTCTACTAAGCATACTTTAACTATACTACGCTGGAACTCTAACTCTACCATACTGCACTATGTTAGTGTTGTAGAGTTGATCGCTTACGTGACAGATTTCATTAATGGCATTTTCGTTATTACCTTTTTTTCTTCATTAGGAAAAGGCAAAATGGTATATATTAAATTAAAAAAACTATTCTAGTAATTTACAAACATCTGCTATATTTCAATAATTAACACTTAATTTCGCTTTAATCTAGCAAATCACCCTATTATTAATAATATATGAAACATATTATAAAAAATTTATTGAAATAAAAACTATAATAAAAAAAAGAGTATAATAACATAATCTCTTTTGACATAACGGAAAGCAAAATTCTCTTTATAAGATTCGTAATTGGCACATCTTCCACTTCAGGACCAATTACATTTTCAACACCCATGCAGAGAGCTTTTTAAGTTTTCATATTTTATATGCAGCAACCATTTTTATGTTGCTTATATATTATATAATCGAATTTATTTTCTCTGGATTTTTTATTATTCCGTTCATTTTAGAAATCATTACGACAAAATTTTCTTAGTTTTCCATTTCCACATTTGTATCCATATCCTTTTCGTTTATGACCACAATCACTACCTTGGCCACATTCACATCCATACTGATCATTATACTTGGATGATGCCGAATTTACTTCTCATAATGAGGCTAGTCCAATAGGAAGAGACTGATGGTTTAACATCACACATTTATTATATTGTGTGATTGTCAAAGACATTCATAGATTTATATATCCATCTTTTAGACCATCATGAATATAGTAGAATAATTATTTACGTTTTTGTTGTCAAAGTCATTTGACTAGTCCATGTATAAAAGAGCTTATTACTCTTTAAGATGCATCTTTGCTGCAACATTCCACCTTATATAATTATTTCAGATATACCAAATGCTTGGTTCTCAAGTACTGCAAAATTTGACATGACAAAAATATAGTTTTGTCTTCGAGATTATGGAAAGCAAAATTAGTTTTTGGAAGTTTGGTTCATAAAAGTTTAGATTTTCTTTTATCTTTTTTCTTTCAAGCTCAACTTTTCATTGATATTTATAAATTATGAATTTTTATATAAAAATACCCTAATCCTAACTCGATTATACTGGATCGAATCATATCTGAAAAATAAAAATACTTGAATAAAAATCAAAAAAACCAAAATAATAAATTAGATTAACAGATGTTAAATTCATATACACGAAAAACTAGAGTCCAAAATCGAACCGAATATAATATGTACCCGATATATTTTTATTTTGATTTTAACTTTTTAAGAGTTTTTTGTATTAAACTTTTATTATTTTCCTAGTTTTAATTTTAGTACACCATATTCTTAAAACGGGCAATTAGTTAATTTTTGGTTTTATATATTAAGAAAAATTTACTGTTCAAACGACGGAAGGAGAAAATCCAAAGACATCTTTACGATTAAAACATGAAACAAACATAAAATTTGTTAAAAGTATAACTACACAAAAATTAAATTACCTTTTTAAATAGTTGTAAATTCTGTTTAACTATTGAGTTATATAGTTAAGTTTGTTAAAAAGGAATATATACGATTTATAATATTAATATTATTGTTATGCATATTAATTTGAAAAAATTAATTTGAAATTTTTATATAAAGGTTTGGTAAAAAAATCAATATAACCTTGTATGTACCAAACATGTTTGATTTGAGCTTAAGCTTTAAAACTTTTATATGTTTGATTAAACCTTCACTTTTTTTTGTTGACTTTTGAACAACCTTCAATTTTGCGTTTTGTCGGCCAGTTGAACTTCTGATAATTCTAAATCGAAATTGACTATGATATCGAAAGCTAAATTGGTTGTTGGAAGTTCGATTCACTTCTTATTTTTCTTCTAAAGAAACACTAAGGTTGATTCTGTTTTTTAAATAAGATCAAATTCATCAGTTTAAAATTTTTTTTGATACTTTTTTTTGTCAACTAGTCTAATGGCCTTTTAAATCCCACTTCTACTATTGCATATAGGGGGTTTGATCTCTGGTGCCTTGATGATTTGTAAACTAACTACATCACTGGACCACATATCCTCAACATTGTTATTGATACTTTAAACCAGTGGATTTGAACTTGAAAACAAATTTCGCTTTAATATCTAAGATATTTGTTTGTTTGTATAGCTGCCAAAGTGTGAACGGAAATAAGCTCCAAAATTATCAATTGATTCAATCTTTTGTTTTTTGGTCAACTGTTCCATTAATAAAATTCAACTTAACACATTGTTCATTAAAGACAACCTAAACGCTCTTATGGCTTCCATGAAGCATCTATATAAACTTTGACTCGTTCATTTTCCTGGAAGATTTTGGCTTTTGAGAATGGAGTTTGACAATGATGAAACAAAACCTACCAGCTGATCGTTCTAGAGAGATAGTTTTTGCCATGTCTACGAAGTTTTGAGTCTTACAATCAAAATCTCTGAAGTCCATATCCGCTCCTCCTACTTGTCAGATTAGTCATTTGAAGTTAACTAGAGAGATAAACTAATCGAATCGTAAAACTGAATTCCAGGCTCAAGAAAAATCTAATTTCATTGCTTGAACACATCATCTTCAGAATCTATTGAAACATAAACTATGCATTATACCAACAACTATGAAATTTTCTAAAGTTCTATGAAACATGGGATTTGGATTCTACGATTGTCTCTTCCATGTTACTCAAAGAATCCATGTCTGTCTTAAGACCTTTCTCTTGGTTGAAGCAACCATGTACACCAACTGAATGAAACAAAAACCGAGGGAATACATGTAAGAGTAGTTCTCTTGTGAGTTTCTTTGGTTCAAAATATTCACAAGAACACATAACATAGAGATCTAATCTCTGTTAAGCAAAAGATGTTTCTGAGATATTAAGATTGATTACCTTTGTATTCTCAAGAAGATTTATGCACTGCAGTTACGGTTGATGTAGTCTTTGCAGCTGTTGTGACAAATTCACAAGTAGTTAATAAATACTTCCAACATTGGTGTCTCTTTGCTTAGGCTGTTGATAACAAAGAAAATAAAGTATTAATACTTGTCTCAAAAGGCTTTGAAAGGAACCAAAAGATCACACAACTTACCTTGTACTGATTTATCGCAGCTGCAAAAGGAAACAAGAAACCCATGATGATCTGAAGAGATAGAAGTACCTGCTGTGTGTTCGACATAACAGAACGTGCAAAGAGTAAATGAACTTTTAATATTATGAAAGATAATTACTCACCAGCTAAATTTATCTAATCCTCTGTTGACCGGGAACTTCCAATGTGTCTCACAATTTCATCTATTACAGCACTCATGATCTGAAACCCAGAGTTATCTGAAAAAGTAGGAGCATCGATTAATTTAGGATAAAAATAGCAGTTTCTAACAATAAATCACTTAGATTGTGACACGTGATTAACCCTAAATCGATGAAATTTTAAGAAACAATAGCTCAAAAATACAAATTCAAAGTAATAACGTTTACATTTCACAACTTTTAGCTTAATCGCACCATGAAATCTATCTGCAAAACATCAATGTCTGCTTCGTATTTGAGCAATTCTCGAGAAATCGAGAGGGATAGTGAGAAATCGAGAGGGATAGTGAGATTAAGCTCAAGACCGACATGCACAGTCTCCGTGACAAGAGAGAGAGACATAGTTCAGTTTTGCTTTACCAAATAATTTGGTTGATTTTTGCGTTAGGGGTGTAATGCGGGCTCTAAACCCGTGGATGATTAAACCACTTAGTCGTATAGCGGGTTTGGTTTACAAATTTTATGTCCAAATGAAAAACATGCTATATGAGTAAAGTCTATTATGGACAAGTTATTGTAATTTTGACTATATGATTAGCAGGTTGGACGGCAGACATATAAATATTTTAAAAAATATATTTATAATTTAAAAGTAAGCAAATGAAGTAAAAGTAATAAATTTGTTACATTCTATTCAATTTTGAATTTGTAGGTCAAAAAAGTCAGATATTTTTTCGGAGGCTAAAAACTAATAATCTTTAATTTTCAAATTCCACCGTAAAACACTAAAAACATAAAAAGAAAATTCTATTTATGAATACAGAGAACAACATTGGAAGCAAATCAATATTACACTTAATCATGAAGCAAACGTAGGTGAGATGTAGCTTAATCATGAAGGAAAACTCAAAGCAAAAAAGTTTAATCAAAATGTGTTATGTGAGCTAATAGCTATGGTCATCATTGATTTTGATATGCCCTATTATTTCGTTAAGAATGTAAGGGTGAGGAATGCAATTTCATGAGTAGTTTGAGGATGATGTTATTAGAGACATGTATGAAGTTATGAAGAATAATTTTAGAAATATTGGTAATAGTATAGTGATATTATTGCTATAGGTGTTTATTTGGATCCAAGAATAATATTCATTGTTTTAGAATATGGCTTCTCAACTCTACATCCATTGACTCTCCAACAAAAATTCGATCATGTGCGAGAGAAGATGTATATACTTTTCAATGCATATAAGAGTAATTCCGACTTTGCATCAAATACAAGTTCTTCAAACATTCACATGAAAACTTTTCATGAAAATGCTCCAAAGGATACACTGTAAGTGTTTTTCTACTTTACATTAATTTTATTTTATTTCATGGTCGGAAAATTAATTTTACTAATCATTACATGTTCATGTTTCCTTAAATTTATTTTTCTAAACAGTTATTTTGAATTTAATTGACTGTTGTAGTATTTATATGAATTTTACTCACAGAAAATGGGTGATAATGGAAAATCCCATCTGGATGTATACTTAGATGAACCACCATTAAATATCTTTGAGTTTCCAAATTTTAAGATCCTAGATTATTGGAAAGAGAACTCGGTTTGTTTCAAATAGTTGTCTTACATGGAATGTGATGTACTAAGTATTTCTATTATTTATGTGGTATCTGAATCGTCGTTTAGCATTGAAAGCTATGTTGTACACAAATACAGAAATTGTCTGCTATCTTTGAATGTCTAAGCTTTGATTTGCGCACATAACTGTTACGTGGTTTTGAAGCCAATGTTAATGAAATTACTTACTTACATGGTTTTAATTTCTACTATAAATGATAAATGACTAATAAAGTATGTAGTTTTAAAGCAAGTGATAAGGATTTACTATCTTAGATCTTTTTAATGTTTAATGTATATGATGATTGACTAAATTATTATTAGGTATATGACGTTGATGATGTTCTTTTGGAGATTTGTGAAAATGCTCCCCCATTTACAGAATAAAATCATTAGATTTATGTTATAGTTTAATAATCTATGTTTATTTCTTGTTTTGTGATTAATATTGAGTCATACTATCAGAATTTATATCCATTTTATATGTTTTACAAGTTTACAAGAGAATAAGAAAAATATATTTTCCTTTAAAGATTTTTTTAATTATAATAAGTTGACAAATGATTTTTTCTTAATTTATCGTAATTTATTTTACATTGTTAATAATTGTTCAAGACATATATTATGGTGAATTTTATAGTTTGAAAAGTTAGTTTTAGTATATAGATATTAGTAAATAAATTTTACATAAGATAACGAAATTTAATTTGAAAAATTGCGGACAATCCCACATACCCATCGTCATAACATGGGGGAGGAGGTAAGGGCTATTAAATTTATGATTATGGGTTATGCAAATTCGTCAGCATAACCTACAAAATAATTGAACATTCGATAGAACGGAGTAAATGGGGCGGGGTAACTCAGATTGGCAGTCCTCTATAGTGTGAAATATTTTTTCCCACCTAGCACATTGATACTAAGCAAATGATACATTAAAATGATGGGTTGGTCAATAATAACATAAACGTGCAAAACGCTAAAATAGATATGCTATCAATACTCGAATTTCTTGTAGTGTTTTGTTGTGAAATTTATCTACTTGAAGATTGTTTAAAGAAATAAAATCAAATGACCATATGTCACTTTAATCTCACAGATTTAATAAAATGACCATTAGTTCTTTAGTAATGCATGGGTGTCTAAAGATATCATGGATATGGTCTTCAATAGTTCTTTTTATCACAAAATGTGATTGCATTGCTTCTACGTAAGTAGAATACACATCCAAAGAAAGTTTTCTAATATTTTTCAATATTAATCATTTTTCACATTTTTTCATTTTCTTTTGAATTTTTATTCTCAGTTGATTACACTAAGTATAATACCTGAAGGTATATATTATGGAATCTCCACAAATTATTTTTCGCATTTGGAGAGCATAAGACTTATCCATTAAAAATATAATCCATTATATTACATATAGATGCCTTTTGCCACTTCTTTCACATGCGCTCTTGCATGATTAAACTCTTTTTGAGCTTCATTTATATCTCATGTCTCTGGATTGTTTTAATCTGTAAATTGATTCATGTAAATTGATTGCTCACATTTCTTTAGGTTTTGAGATTAATATTTGAGGCGTTTTCCATCCTTTTAGGATTTTCGTGTATATATTATTATAAAGTGATTCATATAGATATGTGTCACAACATCTATTAGATGCATTTCAAGATTTTATGATGCCGCTAGACTCATAAAAAATTTCAAGATAATTGCATCTATTATAGGTGAACATGTTACTTTAGAATCAATCCCTTGTCTTTCAAAACAATATTTGGGTTATAAAACAGGTTTTATATCTTGTCACCTCATTTTTCCTATTTCATTTTTGAACAAAATCCATGTTTATTGAATGAGATTTATATGTTCTAATGTTGTAATAAAAGATCCAAAACCATTATTTATATGACCAAAGTTAACTCAGTTTTCATGGCCATTTTTTATTCTCTCAATCAAATCTTTTCTAATATTCCATTATGGACCTTGGATATGAATCATCACTTTCATTATCAATTTCTTTCGATACAGAAAATCAGAAAATTTCATCATCATCGTCATTTATCTCATTTCTAACCCATAATATTATATTTTGGGTGTAGTTGATGGAAATATCATGTTTTTCAAAATTATCATCCTCTTCTACATTTTTCTATGTATGTGGTTCTACTAGACCACTTTCATTTAGTTCTCCTACTATCTTTTTCGGGGATTTTTATTTTTTCACCCCATTGATGTCTCCCTCTTTAAATGAACCTTAAACTCATTTACAATTTTTTCATCATTTTTTTCTTGTAGAAAAATAATTCTTGATGGAATATTACAGGCAGTATATATGAATTAGGGCCAAAATATGGAAAAGTGCATGAATCCCTAATGAAATTGGGAGCCTTATTCTTCTAGAACATTTTCATAAATGTTCTTTTGGTCATTTAAATAATTAATGATGGAGACAAGTCTCTACCCGGTTAATTGGTTTAGGGGACGAAAACACCTAATATCCTGAAAATTATATATATATATATATATAAGAAAGGAAGTATCTATATGTTATACTAGCCATATCGATTAGTTTTTTTTTTTTGTCAACTAGCCTATTGGCTTTTTAAATCTCACTCCTACTCTGCAGGTAGGGGATTCGATCCATGGTGCCTTGAGGATTTGTAAAGTGACAACACCACTGTGCCACCTGTCCTCGGTCCATGTGACCATGTACAATATGTTGACTATGTAATATTTTAAATAAAACTTAAGCGAATATTATAACAACGCATAAATTAATTTTAATATTTAGTATATGCGTATAAATTTAAACTTATAATGATTTAAAAGTAATGATATTGATAACGTATTATAAAACAGAAATAATAATGGTTTTAAAATCGATATAACGAAAGCTGATTATGCGGATGAGATTTCCAAAACTGTAAAGATAATTTTTGAGAAATATAAGAGAAAAAATTTCTTATTTGAATATCGAAAGTATAAATGAAATACATTACATAACATTCGTATATATAATAGCATAGTAGGATCCACACAAATCGTAAATCTTTGACACATATATGTATGACTATTTGATATATGTGACGAGTCATTGACAAATGTCAAATGACTTTCGTAACATAGAAAATCTTGTCAACTTATTCTAATAGTTGAAAAGAGCAACATTATTGAAAATCTTTTGATTAAGGTCTTTTAGCATTATTTGATTAATATATTAGAGAAAAAGTGAGGTAAGATATGTATATGTGTTTTAAGTTTCTAATTGTGATTATTGGTAGTCTTTTAGGTGGATTTCCTAAAAATAAAAAAAAAATAAAAAAATTTAGATAACTTAGTTAGTATTACAAATTTAAAATTACAAAACACATTATTATATGAAATAAATAATTTTAAACTTACAACAATTTAATCTTGATTAGGGGAAAATATAGTCTATATATGCTCGATCAAATTGTGCTTCAATTGTTCATGCGTAGTATGATCCCGAATTCGAGTTCTAGTACACATCATATCGATGAGATTTGGAGGCATATCAGTAGAATATGTGAAATCGACCATTGTACTTCTAGAAGATTCCGACTCTATGAATTCGTTGAGATAATTCTGAGTATACATGTGTCGTTTGTCTTCTACTATCATATTGTGGAGTATAATACATGCTCGCATAATTTTTTCCGATTTTCACCTTATCCCAAATTAGAGCTGTGTTTTTAACAAGGGAAATCGGGGTTGCAAAACTCCAAAAGCACGCTCGACATCTTTACGGCAAGCTTCTTGGTGGGTTGCAAATAAAGATGCTTTCTCACTTTGTGGAAGTGGGATAGATTGGATAAAGAAAGCCCATTTTGGATAAATTCCATCAATGAGATAGTAACTCAAACAATATTCGTTCCCATTTACTACATACATAACCCTCAGTGCTCGATCTTGCAATACGTCATCAAAAACCGGAGAACGATCAAGAATATTTATATCATTTAGAGTTCCTGGAGGCCCAAAAAACGTGTGCCATATCCAAAGATCTTGGGAAGCAACTGCCTCTAAAACGATCGTTGGTTTATCGGAACCCCGAGTATATTGTCCTTTCCAAGCGGTGGGGCAGTTCTTCCACTCCCAATGCATGCAATCGATGATTCTCATCATGTCGGGAAATCCTCTCATCTCTCCAATAATGAGTAGCCTTTGAAGATCTTCTGGGGTGGGTTTTCTCAGGTACTCATCTCCAAAGAAAGAAATGATTCCATCGACAATATGTTCCATGCACTTCATGGAAGTGGTTTCACCAATTCGGAGATATTCGTCAACTGCATCAGCCGCACATCCATATGAGAGTATACGAATTGCTGCAGTACATTTTTGTAGTCCAGAGAAACCGTACCTTCCGGTTGCATCTCTATGTTGTTGAAAGAAAGGAATTTCAGTTGATAGCCGATCAACAATACGAATGAATAATGGCTTATTCATTCGAAAGCGATGTCGGAACATATTATGCGGGAAAGTTGCATTTTCAGCAAAATAGTCGTTCCATAACTTGATGTGTCCTTCTTCACGGTGTCTTTAAATATGGATTCTTTTTTTTCTCGGTTTTGGAGCTGCTATAGGATCATTGTAAGAGTACAATGAAGTATCCAATTCTTCGTAGAAAAGATTATCGAATTCCTCATTCAATGCTTCAGCTAACTCATCATGGGAAGACGATGCCATATCCAATATTGCACTTTGTAAAAGAGTGATTTCTAATGAAAATAAATAGTGAGAAAAAGTGTTTTTTAATATTTGTTCGAATGATATAAATGACTATAACATACTTTTTATTTATAACAAGTACACTAGCCCGTGACTACAACAAGTACTTGAGCCCGTGAAACAACATTTGTCCTCTTTTAAAAATTATGTTCGTGACGTCAACAATTATGTCTGTGAATACATTATACTTGTCAATGAATTGTGTCATACGTTATAATTGTCAATGAAATGTGTCATAAAAAGACACAACGATAGTTGTCGATGGGGACTTCATTACGAAAGATAACTAGTATTACTTACTTACAAAGATACATTTATGCTAATTGAATCATCTTGGCCTAATCAGATTTTTATGCTAATTAAGTTATTATTGTTTTGGGTTTATATGTTGTTATAGTGGCCAGTCTGTTCGTGTCTATATGAGTGAGCTGCTGCTCTCAACTTCTAACCTTCTTCTCACTTCTACAAATCCTGAAACTGAAAACAGATTTAAACTTAAATGACAACATACATATTCAAACAAACCAACTCAAAATTAATTCAAAGCAAAAGATTCATAACAAACCAGACTAACTCAAAATAGATTTGAAGCAAAAGATTCATAACACATATATTAATAGATGTCCAAAGACTAACTGAAATAGACTCTGAAACAAACTCAAACTCAAGTACATAGCAGAATCTCTCTAATTAGCTTGAGTTTTAGTTCTTCTTCAAGGTCAGATAGTGGCTCAGTTTTAGATAGGATACACTCAAGCAATTTCTTGTTCGTTAATTTTTCCTTCAACACATGCTCTTGTTGTTTTAAGGCAAAGTCCTTTTGCCTTACTTCCCACAAATTCTTAATCCATTCCAAAGCTTGATCTCCACCTTCAGCATTTTCTTTAGACCTTTTGCCTTTCCTCTTGGCAGCCTTAACTCCTTGTGGACGAGATTCAGACTCTCCTTCACCGTGGGAAGCTTCAGATTCACTCATTCGTCCCTTGTTATTCTCTGTTTCATTGGTAGACTTGAGAGCACACCTCTTCTGGTCATGTCTCAAAGCTCTCCATGCATGCTTCATGTTAAATTTCTTCTTGTAATCAGACTCATAGATTTGATATGCTAGCTTTGTTTGATCATCATCATTCATACCACTAGCCATATGATTCGTTGCAGCTTGATTAGATCCAGCAAACTTACAGCAGATCTCATTTACCTTTGACCATCTTTGTTTACATTGCATTGGCCGTCTCTTGTTTAAAGCAGAAGCATTCGGACTTGCAGCAAAATAGTGTGCAATCCGCTTCCAAAATGCATCACCTCTTTGCTCATTATCTATAATGACATATTTGCTAGTGTTTAACCAAGCAGAGATCAAGACCAAATCTTCTTGCACTGTCCAAGCAATCCGCTTGATTACTCTGGAGGTTTCTGTTTGGGTACTGAAGAAAGGGAATGAATTTGATGTAGGCATTTCAGATGAATTTGGTGGCGGGAATTGGTAAGACTGCTTGGAGCTTAAAAGCTCCAAGAAGCCAACATCAGATGTAAGGAACTGATTCATTTTGGCTGAGGTTGTGGAGTTGTTTGGATACAGATTAGGTTGCGATATAAGTTAATTTTATAGATAAAAGGTTAGCATTTAATTGGAGTTAACTCTATAAAGCATTTAACACACTCACATATATACTTCTTATCAAGCATTGAACTCACATACACTTAATTCCTAACACACCTACATATATACTTCTTATCAAGTTTTCTAAACCAGAATCAATAAACATACACTTAATTCTGCATTAGTGAGAATATGTAATCAGGAAACCAGCTAGCATATGTAGCCTCAAATACACATTAGCCTAGAGATGCATATCTAAAGATAACATGTTCCAGTAGAAATAAGTACCTCATTGACACCAGCATTACTTCAAAATCTTGCTTCGCAAAGGTTATTGTGTAGACCCTACGCAAAGGATTGATAGAGATCTGAAGATGCACGTGATACTATTTGAAGAATAAAGGCAAACACCACATAACCATTAATACCCTCTCAGTTTCTCTATGCTTTTAGTATAAACACAGAGCCTAATGAGCTATAACAGAAAAATTGCGTAGAAGAATAAACTGAACTAATACAGAAGTTCACACTCATGGAGATTGGTGACATATAAGCATGAATAAAAAACCAATCACTAATGGTGATTCTTGGGATAATATGTAGGCATATTAGAAGATGAGAATATAAAAAGAGATTATATAGCTCTATAGCAAGACTGGCAAACAAGTATTTATTTTTCTCTGCAATGTGTTACCTACCTCCTTGTTTCCATGCTCTAATGCACTT
The DNA here is from genome assembly GCA_023374145.1 of Lepidium sativum. NCBI lineage: Eukaryota > Viridiplantae > Streptophyta > Magnoliopsida > Brassicales > Brassicaceae > Lepidium > Lepidium sativum. Next base: position 101,909 of record JAKUCM010001676.1, read on the forward strand.
AGCATTTCCGCCAGCACATCCATGATACCTTTTGCATTTTGAATCTCTGACAAACTGAAAAATAATTTGACATACAACAGCATGAAATTCTGAGAAGCAATAAATCTTGAGGGACAAAGACATACATTTACGTCCCAATATTCATGAAAACAGAGGAGTTGCAACAGAAGATGACTACCTTAGTGCTGGAAGATCTGGCTCTACTGAAGGTTCATTAGCCTGCATAGTATTGTGGATATCTATTTCTAGGGCCACCAAACGCCTCTTGCCATGTATCGATAAGGACCATGATCTTCTCTTTGAAATGGAAGTCTGGCTATATGCATCGACATATACATTGAATTAGAGGGACAGAAGGAGAGAGAAAGAGAGTAATTGTCCCACCAAGACCAACTAAGAAGGACCTTACTTTTTTCTTAACTATCTGAACCATCTCATGAATAACACCCTTCTCAGCCACATGCATATGAACCATGTCAACACAGTTCTTCACTATTGTCTCAAGTAGCTATAACATAACAAATGCATGATGAGTGGGTATACTATCATTTCAAAACAAACGAGAAAGATGAAAATATGAGAAAATAATGTATCAGCATTTCATTTTCGTTACAAAACTTGTCAGTTGCAAAAGCCTCATCATGTACATTAGTATCATGAACAAGTAATCTTTGCTCATTATCCTCTTCTTTCACCTTTAAACTTGACTTTGCAGATTGTATATCTCGTCATCTAAACACACACAAAGAACATCAACAAAAACAAACACAAAGCCCTTAAACACTTGAAGCGCTGCATCGAAATTACCTCTCTGATATTCAAGTCTCTCAAACAATGCCCCAGATTCCTAACATACAAAAGACAAAACATGAGGAAGAATACTATTGTTCTTTGACAGCTGCCTCCTTATTCTATTGTTCAGTTTGCGAAGAATGCTTCCAACGAAACATTCTGAGTGACACTAGACTCCAATACCAAAATCTTTTATAGTTTGTGAATTACCGATAATGAATACATCATGAGCTAACAATACAAACGAATTCCTTTGAGTCCAAAGTGAAGCAACATGAAATCCAAAAGGCTTAGATATCTT
>JAKUCM010001677.1:0-47758 GCA_023374145.1 Lepidium sativum
ATTAACTGTAATCATTATATTACCTTGTATATCCCACGGCTCCATCTTGTAGAGATCAATCTCAACAATGACATCTAAAGCACTCTTCATTGAGTTAATCTTCCTATCCAGGTAATAACCCACAAGCTCTTCCTCTGTCGGATGAAATCGAAATCCCGGAGGCATACTCGATTGCATTATATTATCCATGGAAGATGATCCTGTTTAAACGTATTTATTTGAGAAATGGATTAAGAAACGAGATGGAGAAATGGCAGAGAAAGAGAATGATATGAAGGAGAATGTAATGTTTATAAACCTAAGCGTGCCCTCTTTGGAAGCTATTGCGAAAACCTTAGACAAACAAGACACAACCTTAAAGTTTTGTCTTAGTGACCAAAGGCAAAGTCTATTACAAGCTTCGATATATTAAATCATAAGAAAAGGATCGAATGGCTCTTAGGTCCAATGAAATATTAAAAGTTGTATGTTGGGTAATGATAGTGATGTTACACACGGACACAACACGATAATATATATATATATATATATATATATATATGTACAAACACACATATATGAATTTCACATGTAGAGGGATAATATTTCCGAAAGCTTAGATCTCTAAGCTGAAGGCTATCGCTATTATATGTTGTGGATGATAGTTATGATGTATTTTTTTGGGACCACCCAACAATGGAGGACCTCTTTTATCTTACAAGAATAAATAAATATTTAAAACTTGATAGTGAAAGTTTTTGGATATTTTAAAACAGTTGGTGCAAGGGTTTATTTACCAGTATCCATACCGAACGTTGCTTATAAAGGAATATATTCTAAATGTTTAAACTTAATATGTACTATAACACATATAAAGTTTATAAGACCCAAAATATATTTTTAGAATTATAAGTAAGACAATAATAAATAAATAAATAAAAGATATATAGCCGAAAAGCTTGACGGGTGGATGTCACTGAGGTTGATGTTCCTTTGAGTGTATTACACACTCTTGTCTTGAGTTATATTCATATGCTATTTATATATATATATTAAAAATAATAATGTTGCAACGACAATTAATTCCCAAGAAACAATAATACCATAGAAACTCATAGATTCCAAAATTCCCACATTCATTTCAATTGTTTAAGTTTACCCTAATATTTGTGGGTCAATGTACACAGGACCGCACAAACCTGTATGTAAAATTACGGTAACGAGACCAAATACTATACGTGTATGTGTATATATTATATATATAGTAGAAAAATGGAAAACAGAAACGCAGATACATCATCAAGGGTTCATGCATGTATGTATATAGAATGTTTAAAGAAACAAAGAGAAAAGGAACATTGAAGTAGAACTTACGAGCTAAACGAAGAAGGGCTTGTCGGGAATAGTATGTTATTTGCGGAAGGAGAGTAGCAAAAGTAAGAAGAATCAAGGAGAGTATAAAGAAATATTGAAATCTATGGGGTGGAGTAATGATTGTTATATATAACAAAAACAACAGAACTTGGGTTTTGATTAGATCACATGTATATGGACCAACTAGCTAGAAATCTTAGACTTATTTATATAAGAGTATGTATAAATGGTAAGTGTGTGTCATGTGGGTGCAAAATGATTATATAAGAAGAAGGAAGAAGAAGAAGAATTAAGGAGATGGAGAAGTAAGAGGTTTTGATTGCGCGTGGGATATACATCTACGGCTTGTTTTTGGTCGGCGTCTCTCTCTCTCTCTCTCTCTTACCCCTAATTTTTGTTTAAAGTTTTTCCAATCTCTTCCACTTTACCGGTAGTTACTGCACAACCCAAACCTTTGTTTTATTTCTCTATTTTTTATTACTACACAAGATTTTTTTATATATATGAATTTGATCAGCTATACTCAATTCATTTTCAATCTCTCCAAACTCTTAAACTTCTAATAATATCGCGTAGAATAAGAAGCACAACTACTTAAAATCAAACTCGAATATAAAAGACAACAACATTGACACACCTAATCACTTAATCAAATGAACTTCCCTAAATCTTATATATTTTTTTTTATTATATAACAAAGTCGTATACAATTATCGACTCCAAGGCAGCCTTAGTTCAAACTATTAAATGTTCTGAATATTTACCGTACAAAATTTATTCTGATCAATGTTTACGTATGCATGCTTTCCATTGGATTTCATTTTCAAATAATAATGGAAACTGTATAATATGATTTACGGTTTATATTATGAACTTAATCTTATCCATTTAATTATCAACAAAGAAACACTAGTTGGAAAATGTGTACTAAGACGTAATGTACCAAACCAATATATGATGCATCCGATTTTATTTTATAGAAAAATAGAGCTGATTATTATATACATGCAAATTATAGTCCATGAAATAAAAATTGGTCTTGATCGAATGCACCATTTGCACATAGTAAAGACCTCATGCCATTACACATATAAGTTTTGTGTAATGTCTAAAAATAGTCGGCCATTCAGATATTTTTTAGATATCTCGTCAATCTGAACTTTTTCCTATATCTTGTAAGATATTTCCAGTAATAGAAACCCAGCTAAAAGAAATAGAGAGACACAACATATATAGTTAATGGTGAGTAGCTTATTGAAAATGGACAATTTAAAGAATATAAAAGGACTGAAATTGTAACCCGAACAACTAAACGCTAAATAAAAGTTTCGATCATACAATTGAGATATATATATATATATATATTAGCTGGATCTGGCGACTGAAATGTGTATTTAATTATAGTTAATATGTCTCATTAAGCCATATAGACAGGGGAGGCAATAGGAATCTATGATGATAAAGGAATTAACTATTAAGCATATATAAATATAAAGCTCAACATCAAAAAGATTTACACGCATGTAGAATAATGGATTACTACGTAAATCTCACTCAATATATACAACCGCGGTCTATTATTATAATGTGACTCTATATCCACTCGAACACAATATCACATTTGTTTTATTATAAATGATTAATAAATTTATTTGTAGAGCTGAAGGAACGAACGTTGGCCATTCACTACAAGAGAACATGAAGTTCACAACTCACATTTTCGTCCCTAATGCGTTGTAAAGGGCCTTTAAAACGCATTAGGAATGCCACGTGGTTCTTCGTGTCTTGCACATCGTAAGCCAAAAAACATTGTAAAAACGTCGTAAAAGTTAACAACGCCATTTTAGCGTTATTAAAACGTCGTAAAATAGACGTTGTAAAAATGTCGTAACATCAAGAGGGTGTTGTAAACTCGATGGCAAATTATACGTTGTAAGTTAGTTGTAAATTTAGCAAGTAACTTACAACGTATTGTTTACAACTAAGTAGAGTCGAAATCTTTTACAACGTATTAAAGTCGAAATGTGTTACAATGTATTAAAGTCGAAAAGTTTACAAATAACTAAAGACAAAAAATGTTACAACTATTTAAAGACGAAATTATATACAACTACTTAAAGACAAATAGTTTACATCGATTTAGGGACTAAATTTGTTTTTTCTTTTTTATTAAAATTGTGAAATTAAATTTTTGTATTTAAATAAAAATATGAAATGAATAAATTAAAATTATAATATAAAACTAAAATATAAAATTAAAATGTTTTTAAAAAATTTAATTACAAATTACAAAAAATTTAATGGAGTAATTCGTCGAACATGTCAGAGCTACAGTCGTCCTGATCTTCAGCCACTCGCTTGTTCAAATCGACCTTGACATTCTCCGTAGGCCTAATCCCGAGCTTCCGACGTCTAAGCTCCAAAGCCGCAGATGCATGTGGATTGCCCGCAACCAAAATATCCATCATGGATTCCATGGCTGCGAATTTCTGATCCGTCGTTTGCTTTAGCGAAGCAATTTCCGCACGAGATTCCTACAACTGATTACAGAGTGAGTTTTCGCCTATCCAGTTAGATATGACTCTCTGGACATCTTGGGCGGATACTATGTCAATAATCCGTCCTTTTTTTGTTGGAGCGATCTACAAAAAAGATTTGTCAGGAAAAAAATATTATTTAAAGTAAATTATTTAATTTAAAAACTGCCTATAAATCGCGTTGATTTCAGGAGCATTCAATTCGACAGGAGTACCGTCAGTGGATTCCTGGGAAAGCTGGGTTTGACGCTCCTGAACCGCACCTTCAACCTGCCTGTGTAGCAGCTCACACCGTGGATTGATGAAGACGCCAAATTTCTTCTTATGGGTTGCGGCATACAGTTCTGGAAGTGTAGGAATCTGTCTAGTTTCTTCCGACTAATAAAGGAAATTTTAAATTAAATATTAAATTATGATAATAAATATTTTGTAAATGAAAATTTTTATTTTTAAAAATACTTACAATTTCTATTGCAACTCCGCCAAAAGGCATTTGGCCCGCAGTATGCAGCATTGCGACTGGTAAGCCGTCGGGACCAATCGTCTTCCGGGAGGCGGAACATTGAGCAGCTCTCCTCACAGCTGCAGGGTCTACCCAGCAACTCTTGAGTTCATGCCAACACGCGTTGGTCATGAAAGTGGATTTCCCTGCATCTCCCTTCACCTCCCACTCGGTTTTCCAGTCCGAGACTGTGTTACAAAGCCGCTTCATGGCTTTGCGGTAGAACTCATGTCGGACAGTCTCGTTGATAGAGACGTCCCAATTCCAACGTTGCTAGTAGACAAATAAATTAATTAGGATTTATTATATATTATAGTATGTTGAATAAAATAAAAATTAATGTTAAAAAAAATATTTACCGCAAAAATCTTGAACCACGTTATGCGAATGTAATGTAGTGTTGATTTCCAATTTGGATTCGCCTCCACGAAATAGTTTTTGATGCATTCCGTGATGTTTCGTCCCACTTTGCTATCAATACCGAACCTGAAATTTTTTAAATATATATTATTAGTTATTTAATTATAAATACTTAAATTAAATATGTAAATTAAATTAAATATGTACCAATTGGTTCCAGTCGGAATATCGATGTGTAGATGCGGCAAATTATCGTGATTTGGTGCCACGAGAATATCTTCAACCCGGTACTGCGCAAAGGTGCATCCGGCGGCACCAAAAGGTCTGGATGGACCGCAACATTCGTCGGCGGGGGATCTACGGCCACTTCTGGTGCCGGAGAAGTATGCGGTGGTGTATGAGTCTGATGATGTGACTGTGACTGTGTCTCTGGCACAGCCGAGGAAGTAGAAGACGATGCGGTGCCGTGCAACATGTCATCGTAATGGACACGGCGTGTATGCTTACGGGATGCCATATTTTGTAGTACCTACAAAAGAATGTTCCGTATTAGACATTGGATACTACTAAATAATATATAAAACCTAAATTCTAAATTCCGAATCTCCTACATAATTTCTAAACAACCTACATAATTCTAAATCCTATATTTGCAAAAAAAAATTGTAGAGAGAAGGGAGAGAGGATTACCTTAGAGATAGGTTGTGGAATGAGGAATGATGGAATGATGTTGCAAAATTGGTGATATATTTATAGGGAATACGTGGAGTTGTAAAAGAGTTGGGAATTCATGTTACGTCGTGAAAGAGTTGTAAATTTATGGTCGAATTTACAACGTAGTCGATGTAAAGAGGTTGGCAAATGTGGATTCAATGTACCGTTACGGTACAATTCATTGAGAAGTTATGGTGAATTCAATGGACCGTAACGGTATAGAACAAAACGTCGTAAAGACGTTGGAGAATAAAAATGTCGTAAAGACGTTGTTAGGTGCCAACGTCTTTACGACGTTTTCTTGCCAACGTCTTTACGACGTTTTTACGAAATTATTTTTTTCCTAAGTGTTTTTCGGAATGTTAGATTGATTTATAAAACTTAGATTGATAAAATTTTGATTGATTTGTAAAACTTAGTTTGATTAAACTTTGATTGATTTATAAATTTACTAAATTCAAATGATTTATAAAAGATTGACATAACGTAAATTACATTAAAATCCTGCAAAGGTACATTTTTCTTACATTATAAACCGTAGTATCAATCATATTATTCACCGTTACTACCATTTCCACTATTTGGATTATCACTTTCTGCAAACTCGTCACGTACCTCATCGTCAACATCTTCTTCAGGGAGATCCTCGTACTCTCGGTTTTCTGGATCGATAAGAACCATTAGCTCAGTAGCTTGCTCTGACACTTGTATAGATGAACATGATTCTTCCTGCTCAAACCCCGTGCGTCCATAACTGTTTCAGCTCATGAACCAAAGGTTGCAAAAACACGTCAAGAGACCGTTTCGGATGATTAGGACCAGGAACAAGTATAGTTATAAAAATTCTTTTTCCATGCACATTCCCGGAGGAAGGTTATAAGGCGTGAAGATTACTGGCCACAAAGAATATTGTCTACCAGACATTCGAAACGGACTAAAACCATCTGTGCATAGAGCAAGATAAACATTCCTAACATTCCTAGTAAAATCTTTGTGTACCATATTAAAATATTTCCACGCCTTTGCATCTGAAGGATGATTAATCTCTCCTTCTGTCTGTGAATGCTCTGCATGCCATCTCATCCCAACTGATGTCCTGTCTGACTGATATAACCTCTTCAATCTATCAGTTATTGGCAAATACCACATCCGTTGATACAAAACCTTCTTATGCCCACTCCCTTGTGCCTTATATCTTGGCTTGTTACAGAACCGACATTCTTGTAACACATCATCTTCTTTTGAGTAGATCATACAATTATCTATACAAACATCAATGGTTTCACACGGCAACCCAAGACTATAGACCAATTTCAGCGTCTCATAATATGATTCAGCACACACATTGTCTTCTGGCAAATACTCTTTGAGCAAGTCAGTCCACATATTCATGCATGACTGAGATGAATTACATTCTGTTTTAATATTCATCATCCTAGCTGCCAATGATAATTTAGACAGACCTTCTCTACACTCCTCGTAGAGAGGCTGGTTTGCAGCATCTAGCATGTCATAAAACCTTTTTGCATCTAAATTGGGTGCCTCAGCAACTCTAGGTTGATCAGAATGAGTTTCCTGAAATGCATTTGTGACCATTTCATGCATCCTATCATGCTTTACAACCCCATGAATCTCATTCTGATAACCAACATCATGCAAATTACTTGATTCACCTATATTAGCATCAACATTCTTAAAATTACTACTACTTGCTTCATCATTCCCATGACCGCTATCACCTTCCCCATGGTGAAACCAAATGCAATAATGTGGTGTAAAACCTCTATTTAATATATGATTCCAAACAGTTTCTACTCGGGCGAATTTCGTATTTTTGCATTTCTGACAAGGACAGAACATCTTACCCGATTCAACCGTGATTTTGGTTTGACTAGCATGGTGCATGAAAATTTCTGCCCCATTCATAAACTCATTTGTCACGATTCCGGCAGCCTCTCTATGCATATATCCACTTTTGTTGCTCGAATATATCTCCACCGAAAGAAATTTTTTCGATTTTCCCCAAAACCGTTTTTTTTTCTCCTCTACCACGTTTTTTTTGTTTTTTGATGTTGTGATTAATGAAGAGAGCATTCCTCCTTATATAGGCAAAAAATTAACGATGATTTTACAACTTCTCGCAAATTACGAGTAAATTACAACACATGTACCTAACCATAAATATCTAATTTGAAATTACGTCCTTAAATAGTTGTAAACTACTTAGTCGTAAAAGAGTTGTAAAGTAGAGATGTTTTAACAACAAAATTTTAAATTTAACAACGCCTTTACAACATAAATTAAAATTTTATTTAAACATTTTACGTAACAAGAAAAACGTGTTTACCTACTTTGACATTCGATGTTAATTCGATGTAAAATATAGAGGTCGTAAAAGAGTTGCAACTTAGGGACTAATTAACAACGAATTGTTTTAGATATGGGAAAGCGTTGTGAAGGAGTCGTAAAATACCAACTTGTTTACAACGAAAATTTTCGTTGTCTCTTTACAACTCCTTTACAACGAAATCTCAAAACGTCGTAAGGGAGTTGTAAATACCTCCCAATTTTACAACGTCCCAAAAAGTTGTAAAATTTGGTCCCTAAACTAATGTTCTCTTGTAGTGATTAAAACATAACGAATCGTGTAAATTTGTTACATTGTATAAATAAAAAATCTGTTATAGAGAGAAGAGTATTATAGTTTGTAATCCGTCTTCAGTTTTGTTTGGCTTCGATCTGTAGTTTCTTGCAGTATTGCCGAATTTAGAACGAAGTGTAGTTATAGGAACAGTCGTCTGATGGAAAAAAAATTCACAGAATAACATTTATTGATTTAACAGTTGTTTATTTATTTATGTGGTACTAATATTCGTTATAAGAGGTTCCGCTAAATTTCGTCTTGTTTCTAGTGATATCAATCATCGGTTTCGGGGTAACAGATTTTAAAGTTTCTATTTTCAAGTGTTTTAGTGTAATCATTTCATAATTTTCTTTCTAGTATCATTTTCTAGGTACGTTGTACTCTTTTGGTTTTGTTATAACTTAGACAAAGGAAAAACAAAAGAGAGGAGTAAAAGATCAGAAAATGGTATGTTGTTAAGTATATCTCCAGCAATACAGCTCCGATAGTTTGGTTTGGTGGCGCCGTCCTTAAGACGTGTCAACATAAGTAAAAGACACGTAAGAATCAAACATGTTTGATGTTTCTATCACTTAACTAATCATTTGTTTCTCATCCTTATATTCCTTGGTCCCACTTAGGCCGTTGGCTGTCGTTTTTCTACCTCATCCCTTTCGGCTAAACATGACGTCATCTCAGTAACTCATTGACCCTATAGGACAAACTAAGGTCTATACACGGAATTCAAGGAGAATGCAAGAAAAATGCGAGTATTAACAAATTGCCAAATTCGTACTACTAAAGATAGAAAAGACAAAGAGCACTTGATTCTGGAGTCAGTTTCACATGCATGCCTATTTGTCTGCTGCGCGAGGGAGAGAGATCGAGAGAGCTTTTTGTTCAAATCCCAAAGATCATCTTTACCTATAAACCCTTTCACACTCTTCACTTTTCTTTTCCACATATGAAAATGTCTCTGGCTCACTATATTTTCAACTTTTCTCTTATCATAATGTCTCTAGCTCTTTTAAATATTCCAAAAAATGCCTAGTCAAATAGTCTAATGTCTATTTTATATGCTTTTCACCAAAATTTGTAGTTAAATAATTGCATAATTTTATGTAGTAAAATTTGAATTATATATCGCGATTTCAAAAAATAACATCCCTTCAAACGAATAGATTAATTTTAGAATATAAAATATCAATTAATATAACTTGAGATAAATGTTTTTAAAATTTGTTGATATTCAATTTATAAATGATGGAAACTGTTTAAACCATACATTTTTTTCGGTTTTCTTCTGTAAAAGATGATAATGTATATTGAAAGTTTGAAACTATAAATATACGGATAGTCATTAAGTATATAGTGCGTGTGTACTTTTCACTCTTCACTAATTATAATTAGCATTAACGGTAATCAGTGCGTCTATTGCTGCAGATCACAATAATTACCGATGCACACCAGTTTAGTTTTGACAATTTTTACCCTGCAAAGGTCAAAGGTTCTTGTATTGAAATTCTTATCTGAAGATTTTTCTTATCCACTGAAAAATAACACACTGCAGAAGATAGTGACGGCACTATGAATTGGTCGTTGATTCCACCCTAACTATTGGTTGGTCGGTTTAAAACCATACGATATTTATTGATTTCTATAACTATAATATTTACGAAATCTATTAATTAGATTTAACAAGCGAGATGCTTAAAGCATGGAAATCAAAAGTAATTGACACATTAGACGCACAATATTCTTTCGGAGGTTATCACTTTATCGTCTACGAAGTAAAAGGTACTCAATTTCACACCGATAATTTGAAGATATAATGACTAATTTATCTTGGAACAAAAACATGACTAATATATATATATATATATATATATATATTATTGGAGAATGGAAATATCACATATCTCATTATTCTAGTATATATTATGTCGTTTTTACTTAATGGTTTTTAGCTTAAAACTGTTTGTACAAATACCTCAATTTGTGAGTGAATATGATAGTTTTTTCAATCCTTTACATGGTAGTAGAACAGTTTTAAAAACCCTAAAAATTTTGGCTTCTTTCTACAATTTCTACTCTATCTTTGTTAATTTCAAAAACAAATCATTTATTCTCACTCTCGTCTCTTCTAATCAACGATAGATGATACTCTACCTACAGTTAAGACCCCTATCTCTCTTTATACTCTCTTCCCTGAAGACGCGAGAACCTGAGGATCAGAAGATCAGGAGATCGAAGATACTGTAGCTAAGCAACAGAAGGTCAGGAGAGATCAACTGGCATCAATCGTGTGCTTAACACGTGAGACAAAGAAATGAAGATTCGTGTAGAAGATTTTCGAAGACATTTATTCAAGAAGATCTTCGGGAATCAAGGAATTCCGAGTATCAAGGAATTGCTAAGAAATCTCCGAGAATCAAGGAGCTGACAAAAAGATCTCCGTGATTCAAGGAATTGATGGGAAGTCGCCTATAAGAGCTTTGGAAAAAAGCAGTTTAGGGTTAACACTCGGGGAGAAGAAAACGATTTGGTAAAAAGGGTGTTCATACATATAAGAGATATTAGGCTTTGGTGTTATTCTCAAGAGTGAATTTTTGTAAGAAAAATTTGTCTTTAATAAAGTCTATTTGTTGAAATTAAATTCAAAAGTGTGTAAGAGTGCGGATTTAACATCTTCAATTGGTATCAGAGCGGTTCACCGCATTTTCTGTACAAATCATTCCAGGTGTAGGTCTTGGGAAAGATGGATAATCCGCATCTCGTGGCAGTGACAAAACCTTTGAAGTTAGATCCGGATAACTATGGCTACTGGAAGGTGCAGATGATGCAAGCCATCAAAGGAATTGATCCCGATGCATGGTCGGCTGTTGAGGATGGATGGCAACCACCTGAAGATAACGACGGAGGACTGAAACCGAAGAGACAATGGTCGACTGAAGAAAATGCTGAGGCTAAGTGGAATTCTTGAGCTCTGTCAACCATTTTCAATGGTTTGCATTTGAATCAGTTTAGACGGGTTCAGGGGTGCAAAACAACCAAAGAAGCATGGGGTATCTTAAATAATTCATATGAAGGGACTAGCAGTGTCAAAAATACCCGTATTGAGATTCTTGCTTCTCAGCTCGAGACGCTGACAATGAGAGATGATGAAGGAATTGAGGAATTCATCAGCAAGCTGTCATCTATGGCGAATGAAGCTCTTGTATTAGGAAAGACCTATAAGGAGAACAAGCTTGTTAAATTTTTTTTGAGATGTCTCCCTCAGAAATTTCACGGACACATGTCTGCATTGGAGGTAACAAATAATATCAATACCCTAAAGTATGATGAAGTTGTGGGAATGATGCATGCTTATGAGCTTCAGATGTGTAAGAAGGATCAAGCAGTGAAGGAAAAGAGTATAGCTGTGTCTGAAGAAGAGCCAAAAGTTAAAGAATCTATAGAAAACTTTGAGGAAAAAATTGGTTTAATAGTAAAGAAATTCATGCGAAGGGCTAAAAGGGGACAAAGGAAAGAATTTCAAACATCAGCTCGAACCTTAACAGACAAAGATAACAACAGATCAGACAAACAATGTCTTAAATGTCAAGGCTACGGTCATTTCAAAGCAACGTGTCCTACAACTAAGAAGAAAATGTCAGTTCAGTCCTATGAGTGTAAGGGATATGGTCACACAAGACCTGAATGTATCTAAAAACAAAGTGGGAAGCGTCTTGGAGTGATAGTGAAAGCGATGACGATGAGACAGATATCCTGAACAACTTTGTTGCTAGAATAGGAATTGTTGAAGTCACATCTGATGGGGATGCGCGAAATAATCAAGATTTTGATGATGAAAATGATGTTGATAGTGAATCAGTATATGGTGAAGAGTCAAAAATGATGAGCTGAATATGTCTCAAGAAGATCAAATGAGTATCCTGGTAACATCCTTGGTGGAGACACGAGAAGAAAATAAACATCTCAAAGAAGAAAAGCGCATAGCCAACACTCTTCTTCATCAAACGAAGCAAGAGTTACAGAATGTTCGTGCACTGAATGTTGGCCTTGAGAGTAGACTGGCGGAACAGCTAAAGTAGATCAAGATGCTGTCAAAAGGAAAAAAAAAGAGCTGGACTATTTACTTACGGTTGGCCGAACAGAGAAAGGAAATCGTGGGTTGGGTTATGTTGGTGGGTGTTCATCTGGAAATGAGGTTTGTCAAAGCATCGGCTAGTCAGCAAGAAGACCAGCAGAATTCGTGTGAGGAACACAATCCTGTTAAAAAGGCGATCCAACAGCAAAATCAAAAACATGATTGTAAACAAGGATACTCTCATAAGTCACATTACTTAGGCTTAGGGTGGCGTAAGCAGAAAGGGTGCTGGTACTGCGGAAGGCTTGGTCACATGAAGTATCAATGTTATTATTTTCGCGCCAAGGTCCAACGTCTCTGTAGACATTAGAAGGTTGTTGTTAATGGAAACAACATGAATCAGATTTGGGACAGAAAAGTGGATTTATATTGTAACGTTGCATTCACAGCTGGGCGAGACAAATCACATAACGGAAACAGTGATTGGTACTTCGACAGTGGTTGTTCACGACACATGACTAGAGAACGGAAATGTCTCCAAGGGCTTGAAGAAATTACAGGTGGCAAGGTTACCTTTGGAGATGGTGCTAAAGGCAAAATCCAAGGAAAAGGAAGTACCGGTAGCAACTCTGAGCCTAAACTTCAAGATGTGTATTTGGTTGATGGCCTAAAAGCAAATCTGACCAGTATAAGTCAGCTGTGTAATACATGTCTTCAAGTATTGTTTACGAGGAAGGATTGTCGTGCATTTGACAGTAATGGGAATGTACAGCTGGAGGGTGTTCGATCAGGAAATGATTGTTACATGTGGATTCCTGGAACTAAATGTTTGTCAGCTAAAAGTGATAATGAGGTTCAGATGTGGCATCAATGACTGGGTCACATGAGTTTTCAAACTATGACCAAGTTGGCTAACCAGGAGATTGTTCGAGGAATGCCAAAGATGGAAGGAGAAAGCATATCTGGGAAACGATACATTCTAGTCATGGTTGATGACTACAGTCGCTTTACTTGGGTACGGTTTCTTCGTGACAAGAGTGAAACATTAGAGGGTTTCAAAATCTTGGCATTGCAACTTAAGACTGAGAAGAAGGGTATTCAATCAATTTGCAGTGATCATGGTGGAGAATTTGCAAATGAGCTGTTTAAGAAGTTCTGCATAGAACATGGGATGTCTCAGCAATTCTCAGCTCTCAGGACTCCTCAATAGAATGGTGTAGTTGAAAGAAAAAACAGGACATTACAGGAAATGGCTAGAGCAATGCTGTGCGGAAGTAAAGCTCCTAAGCAATTCTGGGCTGAAGCAATCAACACAGCATGCTACATAATCAATCGTGTGTACATACGTAAAGGCACCTCCAAGACGTCCTATAAGTTGTAGAAAGGCAAAACACCAACTGTGTATTACTTTCATGTATTTGGCTGTGTTTGCTATATTTTGAATGATAAGGATCAGTTGGGCAAGTTTGACTCACAAAGTGATGAAGGGATGTTTCTTGGATATTATGCTTCTAGTGCAGTGTATCAAGTTTACAATCGGAGCTCCTTTCAAGAGACAGTTAATGTGGTCTTCGATGATGCCTCTACAATGAGACTGACGGTTGAACAATTAAATACATATAATGATGCACAAACTACAGGAGACTCTAAAGTGCATGACCCTGTCCAGTTGCATGTGTCGTCACCTAAAGTTCATTAGAATCACTCGTCTTCAGATATAATAGGTGCGATTCAGGGGAAGAGAGTAGCTAGAGGACGACAAATTAATTTCAAGGAACTGGTGGGCAACACAGTGTTATTAGCATCCATGATAGAGAAAAGTGAGAACATCGAGCAAGTGTGTTTTGTCTCCAACATTGAACCTAAAACATACAAGGGGGCTTTGCTAGATGAGTTCTGGATTGCGTCTATGCAAGAAGAACTTGGAAATTTCAATAGACTAAATGTTTGGGAAGCTGTGTCACGTCCAAAGAATGTTAATGTTGTTGGAACAAAGTGGATATTCAAGAACAAGATTGACAAGGAAGGAAAGGTAGTCATAAACAAGTCACATCTGGTTGCTAAAGGATATTCTCAAGTTGAAGGCGTTGACTTTGATGAGACCTTTGCCCCGGTAGCTCGATTAGAGTCCATCAGACTACTGTTTGGTATAGCATGCAATACAAAATTCAAGTTGTATCAAAATGGACGTCAAGAGTGTCTTCCTCAATGGTTATTTAGAAGAAGAAGTGTACGTGGAGCAGCCCAAAGGATTCGAAGATCCAAATCCTCCTGATCATGTGTACAAATTGAACAAAGCATTGTATGGCTTGAAGCAAGCACCAAGAGCATGGTATGAGCGATTGGCAAGATTCTTAATTGAGAATGGATATGAGAGGGGAAGTGTAGATAAAACATTGTTTACTCTAAACAATCAGGAGGGCTTCATCGTTGTTCAGATTTACGTAGATGATATCATTTTCGGATCAACAAGTCAAGTGATGGTGAAATTTTTTGTTGATGTTATGACTAGACAATTTGAAATGAGCATGAATGGAGAACTTACGTATTTCCTCGGCCTTCAAGTAAAGCAGACTGAGGGTGGAATCTCTGTGAATCAAAGCACCTACGCCAAGAATCTGGTACAAAGTTTTGGGATGCAAACCAGCAAGGCTGCAAAAGTTCCAATGGGAATCAACGAGAAACTGTCTAGAGACGACAGTGGTAAACCTGTAAATGCAACAACTTACAGGAGTCTAATTGGGGGGTTGTTGTACCTAACTGCGAGCAGACCTGATATTAGTTTTTCAGTGGGAGTATATGCTCGATATCAAGCTAATCCTAAGGAAAGTCACTTAAAAGCGGCAAAGCGAGTTTTGAAGCATGTGATTAGGACTTAGAATTTGGGAATTCAGTACACATGTGATACTATATGTGAGTTGATGGGATACTGTGATGCCGATTGGGTTGGGTCATTAGATGATCGAAAAAGTACTAGTGGTGGTTGTTTCTTCATGGGGAATAATCTAATTACTTGGTTGAGAAAGAAACAAAACTGTGTGTCACTTTCAACGGCCGAAGCAGAATACATTGCAATGGACAACTGCTGTACACAACTGCTGTGGATGAAACAGATGTCTACTGATTACGGTATTAAGTTTGACTATTTACTTGTTTTCTGTGATAATCAAAGCGCTATATGTATTGCTAAGAATCATGTTCAACATTAACGGACAAAACACATAGATACTAGGCATCATTTTATACGTGTACTTGTTGAGGAGAATCTGTTAATAATCAATCATGTGAACACAGAAAATCAATTAGCTGATTTATTCACTAAACCACTTGCTTTTGATCTCTTCGTTGAATTCAGAACTAGTATTGGGATATGTGAACAATAACGTGTTGGTCGAGGATGAAAAATGATTTAAAGCAGGAACCTGATTCTGAAGGAGTGCAGCGTGCATCTGAACAAAAGAAATGGACATCAGGTGTGATTGATTAAAGTAGAAAACAACTGCTTGTCATGCCATCATATAAGGAGTACCTTAAGCTGTAATTTAAGACTATGATGAGGGAGGTCAAAGAGCTTAGGAGAGCTGATATGCAAGAGTTGAGAAATCAAGTGATACTCAGCATATAAAAGATTATGTGGTATATATATATATATATATATATATATAAGGGAATGAATTCTGGAAGTAAGAGTCTCTCCCAAGGAAATTCTAGCTGCCTAAATCAAATGATAAATTCACAGACTACAGGTACACCTATGTTGATAAAGGCATGACAATGTGAAAGACTAGCTGCTGTGTCTCAGACCTGGTTGTGTGAATAGAATGTCAAGGTGCACGCTGTATTTCACAGATGTATGGTTGCTGTGAAAGGCCAGTAAACAACTACTCGATAAGGTTAAGGTGGATATTTGATGAAAATTGTCTTGATTAGGTAATGTTCACAAGATTGATTGTTAATCTGGGTCACTCACAAGGTCGTATTACTTTGACAGAGTATTAATTGTTTGATTGGGAGTCTTATTCACTTCACTAACAGGCCACTTAATGAGCTAATTTTTAAAGATTAGGCAAATATCTTTGTATTGGGCCTTTGCAGGTTCATTGAAGTAGGTCACGCAAATCGAGAGGCATGCAAAGAACCTGTGCTAGTAAGGTTACGCAAATCGAGAGGCATTCAAAGAATTTGTGTCAAATCAATCAGTCGTAAGACTAATTTCAAAAAGGCTTTATTGCGTGATATCTACACGGGGACTAAGCATTCCTCTCAAAAAGAAAAAAAAAAGAAAAAAAAAACCCGTCAAAAATGGAGTTCAAGGGCTACAGTCTCGAGACCATGATCGAGTATGTGTCAAAGACAGAGCGTCGTTTTGGTCATGTATCGACCACTGGTGATTCAACCGACTGCAGAGTCTCTCAAGCCTCCAATTGAAGAATCAAAAACTATCGCGAACAAGGAAGTGTCGCAGCATTCACCACAGAGACCACTGGAGTGGGACAATCTAATGGGAGACCTTGGTGATATGGCTCCAGCTCAAGATACAGAATCCGAGGTAGAAATCACCGGCTGCACGACAACCTCAAATCTGGAGACCTTGGTGATATGGCTCCGGCTCAAGATACAAAATCCGAGGTAAAAATCACCGGATGCATGACAACCCTCAAATCTGGTCAGCGCAAAAGACGGAGACATTCGACAGCCACTCTTGGTCCACGAAAGACTCAGCGCGTGATCAAGACAGAGATAAACGCGGATTCTCCTAAAGACCCATCAGTCTTCCCGACATCCCAAGCGTCCCTCAGGTATCGACTGTACTCTTCTGATGATAGGTTTATTCTAGAACATGCCTATGAATTTGAAAAAGATGAAACTTATGTTGGAACGAATTGTGAGAGATGCTGGGTTAATGGAATATGTTGATAAAATTGCAGAATTTGATTCTGAAACTCTCTGGAAATTCAGGGCAAATATGTCATTTGAGAATCAAGATAGTGACTGTTGGAATGTACCGCTTCGAGGCTTCAACAACACTCTCTCAGCAACGAGTATCAATGCTGTGTTTGGATCACCTGATGTAACTGACCGATCAGATCCATTTAAATTGGATGGCGTTCTAGAAGCTGATATGACATCAATGGTCATAGAGGGTCAGTTCAAGAAGATGTCTCAGGTGCGCAAGAGTAATCTACTCCCAATGTACAATCAATTGTACAAAATCTGTAGCATGAATTGGTTTCCTACAACCAATGATGGGTATGTGAGTGCGACACAAATGCATATACCGTATAAGTTGCTGCAGAACATTCCGTTTAATCTTGGCAGGATTATGTTTTATCAGATTCGGAACATTGCAGCATCCACGAAGGCCACTAAGTCCAAATTCTTCCTCCCATTCCCATCCATGCTCACTCGGCTGATTGAGAGTCAACACCCTGTCTCACCCAAGGTTCAGTCTGCCTTTGCCAATGTTGCTCCTAGCGCACAACCAAAGAAGCACAAGACTAGGGATGTCTGCATCATCCTCCAGCTCTCAGAAGATGCTTCTAAAAACGGTGTTACCTCTGAGCATGGAGGTGGTTGAAATGTGCAAGGAAGCATTAGCCAAAGGTATGACATTCGCATCTATACACTTAAGTAATCATATTATGTGATTTTTTAACATGATGTGCTGCTAAGCAGGGGGCGAAATTGATGATGATGAGGAGTTGAACGATTAAGGGGGAGCGTGAGATTAAGGGGGAGCATTGTAGTGCTTGTGCTCTCGTTTTTCTTTTTGCCATCTGGGTATTTATTTCATAACTCTTAGACTGCCTCATTAGGTGTAATGGATTAATGTTTTGGGTTGATCAAGACTTTATATGATATTGGTTCAAAGATTAACAGAACACTAATAACATTAACAGCTAATAAGGTATCTGGAAGTGTTTCTGTTGTGAATTTGTGGTCATCACAACAACAGGTACTTAGGCATCACATCAAGTCAAAAAGGAGGAGATTAAAGACGCGAGAAGCTGATGATTAGAAGATCAGAAGATCGAAGATACTGCAGCTAAGCAACAGATGGTCAGGAGAGATACACTGGCATCAATCGCGTGCTTGACACATGAGATGAAGAAATGAAGATTCGTGTAGAAGATTTTGGAAGACATTTATTCAAGAAGATCTTCGAGAATCAAGGAATTTCAAGTATCAAGGAATTGGTAAGAAATCTCTGAGAATCAAGGAGCTGACAAAAAGATCTTCGTGATTCAAGGAATTGATGGGAAGTCGCCTATAAGAGCTTTGGAAAAAAGCAGTTTAGGGTTAGCACTCGGGGAGAAGAAAACGATTTGGTAAAAAGGGTGTTCATACATATAGGAGATATTAGGCTTTTGTGTTATTCACAAAGAATGAATTTTTGTAAGAAAAAATTGTCTTTAATAAAGTCTATTTCTTGGAATTAAATTCAAAAGTGTGTAAGAGTGCGGATTTAACATCTTCATACCACTCAGATAATCCAGGTGTGTTCATCACTTATGTTCTTCTTCTCAAGGAGAACAATTATGAAGAATGGGCTATCGAGTTATTCAACTCTCTACATGCAAAACAAAAGATCGGATTCATTGATGGATCTCTTCCTAAACCTGCAGCAAATCCAGATCTCGCTCGCTGGATCTCATCCAATTTGATGATAGTAAATTGGATAAGAAAATCAATTGATCCTGCTATTCGATCTACTGTCACTCACAAAGCTGATGCGTACAAACTTTGGGAGTCCCTTAAAATTTGCTTCTCTGTTAAATGTGGTGTTCGTCGTCACCTTGTTGAAAACAACACCACCAAGTGTCTCCAAAATGGTCAACATATTCTAGAGTATTACGGCCGCCTCTCCAAACTCTGGGAGAAGTTGCAGAATTTATGGACTATTCCATTTTGCACTTGTCCCGCAGCTACAACAATTAAGAAGGAATGTGATGATGCCAGAGTTCACAAGTTCCTCTTCGGGCTCTTTGTGTTCTCAAATCATCAATGAGGACCCTTTACTTGATCTTAACTCAATTTTTGCTCGTCCTGTATTTTCATACAAAAGAACGGACCCTTGATGTCATTGATTTTTAAGTCCAAACAGTCTCACCTTCACATGTTGCTGCTGCTGCTGTCAACAACATGAAAACTTTTGATCCTAATCGCTCTTGTTCTCACTGCCATCACAAAGGTTATCCAGATTGGTTTCTTGAACATCAACAAGCAACAAAAACATCAGCTGGTACACGCGATCGTGGGTAACGTGGCTCATCATGTAGCATAGGACGAGCCAACGTTGTCAATGTTCCGTTACCACCAAGTTCATATCTTCCACTTCCGTCTCAGGATCAAGTTACTATGCTGTTTACATTGCTTCAAAACCAGCAGACTCATCTCACCACGAACAGAGTTTCTTGTAAATTAAATTAAGTGATATTATTATTGATACATGGGCCTCTCATGTTATTCCAAATGGTCGTGCATCACGCGCAACTCATGTCAGAAATTTGGATTTGAATACAACCTCTTTGTTGAACGATACGCTTTATGTTCTAGAATTTAATTGCACTCTGATTTCAGTCCATAAACTCATCAAACAAACTCGTTGTATTGCTAATTTTACTGATACTTGGTGATTTTTACAGCCGTTTAATGAAGACCCTGATTGGAGCCGATGAAGAGAGAGGGTGTAAATTACTTCACGGGAATAAAGGTTGCACGAGCTCATAGTGTGGATGACGTGAAGTTTTTTCCTACTGTTCTTTGGCATCATCGTTTTGGTCATCCTTCATCTACAGTTTTAGGATCATTACTATTTTTAATAATAAAGTGGTTGTTGGTTTGGAACATGCCAAAAGTTATGACATTTTTTTAGATCTAAACAAACTCATGGTGTTTTCCACGACAATATCAATAAAGATTATGCACTTTTTGAATCAATTCAGTACAATGTTTGGGGTCCGTACCACACTCAGTCATCTTGTGGGGATGCTTATTTTTAATCATTTTGATGACTTCTCTCGTGTAGTTTGGGTGTACTTGATGCTAGAAAAATCTAAAGTGTCAGGACTATACAAAACTTTTGTGCAATGAGCCACCGTCAGTTTGGTCGTGATGTCAAAGCAATCTGCTCGTATAATGGTTATGAGTTTATGGTATTGCGTTCATTCTTTAGAAAAATGGAATAATATATCCAACTTTTTGTGTTGACACTCCACAACAAAATGGTCGTGTAGAGTGTAAACATCAACACATTCTAAATGTAGCAAGAGCTTGTACTTTTCAAGCTGATTTACTAACAAGATTTTTGGGAGAGAGTGTTCTCATTGTCGTATATCTGATTAATCGAACACCGACTCCTCTTCTTTAAAGTAAAACTCCGTATAAATTTATATACAACTCGCTGCTATTATATGATACACTTAGAGTGTTTGGATGTGTCTGTTATGCTCATCATCGAGGTCCTGATGAGGATAAATTTGGTGACCGCAGTCGGAGATGTATTTTTGTTGGTTATCCCACTGGCAGGAAAACATGGAAACTGTTTAATTTGGAGCGCGAAGAGTTTCTTTATAGTCATGATGTTGTGTTCTTTGAGCATGAGTTCACGAGTTTCAAAACAGAGTCACTGAGTCATGTGACGCCTTCCAATGATGTTTGTGATGACTAGCAGCCTCCTGTACAAGTGGTGTATGACATACCTCCGATTATACCTCCGATTGTACCTCCAGTATCAGTTGAAAACATACTACATGCGGATGTTGTTGCTCCATATTTGGTCTCTTCAGCGCCACCACTGTCTACTTCCGATGACACTGCAACAACAACATTGCAACCAACTGTTTCGCAGCTACAACCTGAACTTGATGTTCTTGGTTGTGGAAAACGACACAGTAAACTGTCAGTATTACTAAAAAACTTTGGCGACAACACAACTACTCTTACTAATATACCCTCTCTCACTCCAACTCGCGCCAATCATGGTTCTTCTACGGTTCCAGGTAACACACTGTATCCTATCTCCAATTATGTTTCAGATTCATCTTACTCTCTTAGTCATCAAGCATTTTTAGCAACGCTTGTTAGTGATTACGAGCCACACTTCCACAAAGAAGCCATGCTTGATGAAGTTTGGAACGATTCATTGAAAGATGAACACTCATCTATACTGCTCAATAAAATATGGATTGGAATTAATTTACCATCAAGGAAAAACACAATTAGGTGTCAATAGATATACAAGCTCAAATATAGTTCTAGTTGTACATTATCTGGTCACATATTCCATCTTATGGCACTTGGTAATCAACAAGCAGAGGCAATTAATTATCATGAAACATTCACTCTAGTTACTAAGCCTACAACTATTAGAATCTTAATCAATGTGGCCACAACAAAAGTGTAAAGTGCATCAAATGGATGTTGACAATGTCTTCCTACATGGAGATTTAGAAGAAGATGTTTACATGAAACTTCCTCCAAGTTTTCAAGGTACAAATCCTAACAAAGTGTTCTTGTTGAAGAAAGCTCTTTATGGTCTTTAGCAGGCTCCAAGGTGTTGGTTTGCGAAACTACAAACTGCGTTGTTGTCATATGGCTTCATCCAAAGAAAAGTCAAATTTTCACATTTCTCATATGTAAAGAATGACATCAACCTTCACATTCTTATCTACGTAGATGATTTTTCATTGTTTATAATGATCTTCCCTCTCTTCAATGATTTGAAGATTACCTCAATCAGTGCTTTTATATGAAAGACTTGGGAAAGTTGGAATATTGTTTGGGTATAAAGGTTGTGAGAAACAGTGAAGGCTTCTTTCTTTCACAGAGAAAATATGCCCTTGATATAATTACAGAGACCGGTTTTTTTGCTGCAAAACCTCCAGCCACACCCATGAAAGTTAATCATAAGTTGTCATTGGCTTCAGGTACATCTTACTCGAACCCGCAGAAATATTGCCGCCTTGTTGGAAGGCTAATTCATGAATGCTCCTCTTGATGTTCCACTACAAGAAAACATTAGGATTACAACTCCTAATTTCGTCCTTAATTCGTTGGTAAGAGACTTTACAACGCATTAGGAAAGCCATGTGGTTAGTTGTGTCCTGCACGTCGTAAGCCTAAAAGAGTTGTAAAACGTCGTAAATATTAACATCTCCATATTTGCGTTGTTAAAACGTCGTAAAACTGACGTTGTAAAAACGTCGTAAGATATATCAGGCGTTGTAAAGTCGATGCCAAATTAAATGTTGTAAGTTAGTTGTAAATTTAGAAAGTAACTTACAACGTAATGTTTACAACTAATTAGAGTCGAAATGTGTTACAATGAATTAGATTCGAAAACATTTACAACTAACTAAAGACGAAAATGTTCCAACTATTTAAAGACGAAAAGATTTACAACTACTTAAGGACGAATGTTTTACAACTAATGAGAGACCATTTTTTACGATTCTTGCCAACGATTTAGGGACTAATATTTGTTTTAATTTTTAATAAAAATTATTAAATTTAATTTTTGTAGTTTAATAAAATTATAAAATGAATTAATTAAAATTAAAATATAATATTAAAATATTATTACAAAACTTAATTATAAATTACAAAATATTTATCGTAGTAATTCGTCAAACATGTCCGAACTACGGTCGCCCTGATTTTCAGCAACTCACTCTTTCAAATCGACATCGACATTCTCCGTAGGCCTAATCCCGAGGTTCCAACGTCTAAGCTCCAAAGCCGCAGTTTCGCCTATCCAGTTAGACGTGACTCTCTGGACATCTTTGGCAAATCCTATGCCAATAATCCGTCCTTTTTTTGTCGGAGCAATATGCAAAAATGTTTTGTCACGAAATAATAATTATTTAAATTATGTTAGATAATTAAAAGTAATTAGATTATTTAATTAAATACCTGCTTATAAATCGCGTTGATTTCAGGAGCACTCAATTCGGTAGGGTTACCATCGGAGGATTTCTGGGAAAACTGGGTTTGACGCTCCTGAACCACAGTTTCAACCTAGCTGTGTAACAGCTCACACCGAGGATCAACGAAGACGCCAGATTTCTTCTTATGCGTTGCAGCATAAAATTCAAGAAGCGTAGGAATCTGTCAAATTTTTTCCGCCTAAAATAGGAAAATTTAAATTAAATAGTAATTTATGTTAATTAATATTGAACAAAAAAATTTTAATTTTGAAAAAATACTTAATATTTGTATGGCAACTCCGCTGAAAGGCATCTGGCCCGCAGTGTGCGGCATTGCGACTGGTAAGACATCTGGACCAATCGTCTTCCGGGAGATGGAAGACTGAGCAGCTCTCCTCACTGATGTCGAGTTTACCCAGTAACTCTTCAATCATTCCCAAAACGCGTCGGTCATGAACGTGGGTTTCCAGGCATCTCCCTTCACCTCCCATTCGGTTTTCCAGTCCGAGACTTCGTTACAAAGCCGCTTCATGGCTTTGTGGTTGAATCATGTCGGACAATCTCATTGATTGGAGACGTCCCACTTCCAACGTTGCTAGTAGAAAAATAAATTAATTATGATTTAATAGTTATTAGTTAATATGTTTAATAAAAAATAATTTTATGTTAAAAAAAAAGTTGCGGCGAAAATCTAAATTTCGTACCTACTACATAATTTCTAAACAATATATACATGTTCTAAATCCTGTATTTACATACAAAAGAAAATTGTAGAGAGAAGGGAGAGAGGAATGCAATAGAGAGAGAATGATGATTGATGAATGATGGAATGATGTTGCAAAATTGGTGTTGTATATATAGGGAGTATGGGGTGTTGTAAAAACGTTGGGAAATCAATTTTCATCGTAAAGGAGTTGTAAAGATAGGATCAAATTTACAACGAAATCCATGTAAAGAGGTTGGCAAACATGGGTGCAACGTACCGTAACGGTACAATGCATGTAATTACTAAGGAACGTCGTAAAGACGTTAGCCCAAGAAAACATCGTAAAGACGTTGTCCCTTAACAACGTGTTTACGACGTTTTCTTGGAAAAACATCTTTATGACGTCCTAGGCCAACGTCTTTATGACGTCCGGCATAGCAACGCCTTCAAGACGTTGGCCTAGAACGTCGTAAAGATGTTGGCCCAAGAAAACGTCTTTACGACGTTTCTTATTATATTTTTTTCTAAGTGTTTTCATAATGTTTTTTTTCTAATTCTTTTCACGATGTATTCGTCTTTACGATGTCTTTGTCTTTACGATGTTTTCTTTTCAACGACTATTTATTTGTTTTCGCGTTTTCAATCATAAGTAATCTATTAAATTCAAATGATTTATAAAACATTGATTGATATAATGTAAATTACATTAAAATAATAACATAGATTGTTCATACATTATAAACCGTATTATCAATCAGATTCTTCACCATTACTACCATTTCCACTACTCGGATTATCATTTTCTGCAAACTCGTCACGTTCCTCATCGTCAACATCTTCTACAGGAGATCCTCGTATTCTCGGTTTTCTGGATCGATAAGCACTACTAGCTCTGTAGCTTGATCTGACACTTGTATAGATGTACATGATTCTTCTTGCAACAGTAAATCTCCACCTCCAATAATTCGCCCGCGGGGAGTGTTCTTCACTGTAGCTAACCAATTGATTCCTGACTCTTTGGTCCTTGGATATGGAATGAAGCTAACTTGCTCTGCTTGCGATGCTAAGACGAAAGGCTCAAACTTGTTGTATCTTCTCCTCCCATTTACATCCACAACTCCAAATTTGTTGTAACGGACACCTTTGTTAATTACGGGATCAAACCAGTTACATTTGAATAACACAATTTTCAACCCAATTAATCCCACAAATTCCACTATGATAATCTCTTGCAAAACCCCATAGAAATCGGTTTCACCCTTTACACATACTTCCCAATTGGCCGTTGCCGCCTTACACCGTACTCAAAGGTGTGAAATGTGTATCCTCTGGTGAAATACATGGGTGCTGTTGTTATCTTAGCAATAGGACCTTGGATCAAATAATGAAACCATGGTGGGTAGAATAGATCATCATAGTCAACCTGTATACACAATTAAAAATTAATCACAACGTAATTAGAATTCTCGTATTTATACAATTTACCCTTACTTGGCCCTTCAACCTGAGTGCAAAGTGCATATCTTTCCGCTTAAATACTTCTGCATCTGAAATTCCTTCAATAGTTTCTTTTACCTGACTAACAAATAAACTATACATGTATACAAATATGTTAATTTAAAAGTAATACTAGACACATTTCATTAAATATATACAATTCATATATATATATATATATATATATACCTTTCAAACAGAAGCACTTCAGTACAATTCAGAAGTATATATGTGTGTGCCGCGTGGCAGTCTTCGGGACTACTCCACCAAACTTCTTTTAATTTGCCACTGAGATGCCCAACTGGGGAAAAGATATCAGGAACTCTCTCTACTGCATAAGTTTGGGAAACAGCACCATCATCATATCTCCTAGGTGCTCTTTTTCGTGTGTGAACGGTGGGTGCAAAGTAGTACGATGTGAAATGCAACGTTTCTTCTGTCAGGCTACCAACAATGATTGAACCTTCGACTTTTTACAGATTCTTTGTTTTTCCCTTAAGCGTTTTCATAAAACATTCAAATGGGTACATCCATCGAAAATGAACAGGTCCAGCTAGTAGTGCTTCATAGGGAGGTGCACTGGGAGATGTTACATAACATCGAAGAACGAAGGAGGAAAAATCTTCTCTAAGTTGCACAACAAGAGCGGTATATTTGTTGAAAGTTGTTCCAAACCTTCTACTGTGATTGTTTGTGCACTCAAATCTCTAAAAAAGCTCCAATACCTATAATATACAGCGCACATTATAAGTTATATATATAGGTTTATATCCGTTACTAAATTATGGTAAACAAATACCTGCAAGTGCTTCATGTACATTTTTTGGAAGTAACTCGGCCAAAGCAAAGGGTAGTAGTTGTTGCATGATCACATGACAATCATGACTTTTCATCCCTGTAAACTTTTGCCCTTGCTCAACACATCTTGAGAGATTCGAAACATAACCATCAGGAAACTTCACCTCTCATGAAACCCAATTGAATAACGTTGTTTTCGCCTCAGATGACAACCTAAATATCGGAACTGGAATTTTGCCGTCGCTTTTGATATGCAACTCACTCCTAGAACAAATAGCTGGTAAGTCTAAACGTGAATTGTTGTTATCATTTGTCCTACAAGCCACCATCAAAATCGTATGCATGATATTCACAAAAGAAATTCTTCTCGATGTGCATCACATCCAAATTGTATCGAATCAACAAATATTTTGAATATGGCAGCTCCCAAAATATAATCTTCTTATGCCAGTTATGATGTCGTCCGTAATAATCCGATATATTATTAAGAACGTGCCAATTACCTCCTCGAAGTACAGTTGCCAAACCGCCATAATAATTCATATTTGCTTCGATTTCCTCTCCTGATAGATACAGTGGTGGGGATCCTTTACCTTAACTTTAATCCTAAATAGAGTCGTGTTCCGTCGATACAGATGGTTAATTGGAAGAAATCAACGATGACAATCAAACCAAGATGTCTTCCTATCATCCTTCAGTTGAAATGCATCTGTCATCCCAAGGCAATACAGGCAAGCCAATCTCCCATGTGGTATCCAACCTGATAACATTTCATAGGCAGGGAAGTCACTTATCGTCCACATAAGCACCGCCTTCATCGTAAAAGTTTTTTGGGCAAAACAATCATATGCTCGAACCCCGTGTGTCCATAAATGTTTCAGCTCATGAATCAGAGGTTGCAAAAACACGTCGAGAACCGTTTCAGATGATTATGACCATGAACAAGTATACTTAGGAATAAAAATTATTTTTCCATGTACATTCCTGGAGGAAGGTTATAAGGCGTGAGGATTACTGGCCACAAGAATATTGTCTACCAGACATTCTAAACGGAATAAAACCATCGGTGCATAGAGCAAAATAAACATTCCTAATATTCCTATCAAAATCTTTGTGTACCGTATTAAAATCTTTCCACGCCCTTGCATATGAAGGATGATTAATCTCCCCATCCGTCTGTGAATGCTCTGCATGCCATCTCATCGCAGCTGCTGTCCTCTCCGACTGATATAACCTCTTCAATCTATCAATTATTGGCAAATACCACATCCGTTGATACGGTACCTTTTTACGCCCACTCCCTTGTGCCTTATATCTTGGCTTGTTATAGAACTGACATTCTTGTAACACATCATCATCTTTCCAATAGATCATACAATTATCTATACAAACATCAATGGTTTCGCACGGCAACCCAAGACTATAGACCAATTTCTGCGTCTCATAATATGATTCAGCACACACATTATCTTCCAGCAAATACTCTTTAAGCAAATCAGTCCACATATTTATGCATGACTGAGATGAATTACATTCTGTATTAATATTCATCATCCTAGCTGCAAGTGATAATTTAGACAGACCTTCTCTACACCCCTCGTAGAGAGGCTGGTTTGCAGCATTTAGCATGTCATAAAACCTTTTTGCATCTAAATTGAGTGCCTCAGCAACTATAGGTTGATCAGTATTAGTTTCCTGAAAAGCATTTGTGACCATTTCATGCATCCTATCATCCTCTACAACCCCATGAATCTCATTCTGATAACCAACATCATGCAAATTACTTGATTCACCTATATTAGCATCAACATTCTTAAAATTACTACTTCATCATTCCCACGACCGCTATCACCTTCCCCATGGTGAAACCAAATGTAATAATGTGGTGTAAACCCTCTATTTAATATATGATTCCAAACAATTTATACTCGGGCGAATTTCGTATTTTTGCATTTCAGACAAGGACAAAACATCTTACCCAAATCAACCGTGATTTCGGTTTGACTAGCCTGGTGCATGAATATTTCTGCCCCATTCATAAACTCATTTGTCACGATTCCGGCAGCATCTCTATGCATATACATCCACTTCCATTGCTCGAATATATCTCCACCAAAAGATATTTTTTGGATTTTTTTCCCAAAATCATTTTTTTCTTCTCTACCAAGTTTTTTTTTATTTTTTGATGTTGTGATAAATGAAGAGAGCCTTCCACCTTATATAGACAAAAAATTAACGATGGTTTTATAACTTCTCGCAAAATACGAGTAATTTACAACAAATGTACCTAACCATAAATATCTAATTTGAAATTTCGTACTTAAATAGTTGTAAACTAGTTAGTCGTAAAAGAGACGTTTTAACAATGAAATTTGAAATTTAACAACACCTTTACAACATACATTAGAATTTTATTTACACCATTTACGTAACACAAAAAACGTGTTTACCTAATTCATATTTCGTTTATAACTCGATGTAAAATATAGAGGTCGTAAAGGAGTTGCAATTTAGGGACTAATTAACAACGCAATGTATTAGAAATGGCAAAGCGTTGTCAAAACGTCATAAAATCCCAACTAGGTTACAACGAAAATTTCCGTTGTCCGTTTACAACTCCTTTACGATGAAATCTCTAAACGTCATAAATGAGTTGCAAAGACGTCGCAATTTTACAACGTCCCAAAAACGTTGTAAAATTTTGTCCCTAAACTAATGTTCTCTTGTAGTGTTCATTGGGAGGCGACTATTCGCGTTTTTAGGTACCTAAAGGGATGTCCTGCACAAGGTATACTTCTATGTGCTTCTACAGAGTTGTCTCTGATGCTGATTGTGCAGCGTGTCCACTCACAAGGCGATCACTAAGTGCCTACATTATTCTATTAGGTAGTTTTCTTATCTCATGGAAGACAAATAAACAAGAAATAGTGTATATGTCTTCGGCTGAAGTGGAATACCATTCCATGGTATATTCTCCAAACTTTCAGAATCACTCAAACCAAGCCTGTGAAACTGTACTGCGATAGTAAATCAACTTTGTACATTGCTGCAAACCCGATTTTCCATGAACGCACCAAACACATAAAGTGTGATTGTTACTTTGTGCGTGACACACTTGATGTCAAACATATCACGACTGAACATCTCAACACGAAAGATCAACTTGCAGATTTGCTCACTAGACCTCTTTATGCACCATCATTTACATATCTTCTATCCAAGTTGGGGATCCTCGACATCTCACCACCAACTTAAGAAGGGTATTAAAGAATAGAAATATCACATATTTTCTTATTCTAGTATATATTGTGTTGTTTATTTAATGGTATTTAGGTTAAAACTCCTTATAAATACCTCAATTTGTGAATGAATACGACACCTTTTTCTAATCCTTTACATATATAACATAAAATTCATGCGAGTTTTTCAATTGTTGAGTCCATTATATTTTAAGCATAAAACATAAAAGAAAAACGAATCGTTGGATAATTTTTGTAGTCAACTAATGGATGATATCCGAGTTTCACTTAGTTTTAGTTTTTAAACCGAAGCTCTGATATTTTCTATGATCTGGACATGATTTATATGTGTAGCTAGATTTAGACACTTGTGATCTTACTTTTAAAGCAATGAACTATGCAGAGTAAACAACTTTTTGATCAGATATAGTTTTTTGGTGAACCATTTTTATAATTTGGTATATGCAGTGTGCTGAAATTAAATAAAAGAATAAGTGGTTATCCACGCCAAATAAGTTATATAAAAAGAATTTGGTCCGTAGTCATTTATCATCCAATATAATATAACGATTTAGTCTGCAAAGTAATTTGACATCCAAATTCTGTTTGAATAGTTTGTTCGCGAACCAATCTAATTGGTTAATACGCTAAGGAATACAAATAGAAATGCTATTTTAAATGGGTCAATAGTCATCAAAACTGTAATTTATGAACTTAATCTGATGAAATCTTATTACAATCTGATGTGATCTACCGACCTTTCACTTTTCTTACTGTCTGTTTTTATTGGACTGCTCATCAAACCCCAGTTTATAATATCTATACTGTACTATAAAAATATGGTCACACACATCACTGGAAAAATTAATATTATATTATACTTGAGAAAATCAACAAAATGGTAAATGCATAACGATGTCAACTTTTATTATGCACATTATAAATTTAACTATAAAAAAGAAAATAAAAAAAATAATTGATTATAAAGCGTACCTCGACATTCGAAAAATATGAAAGTGAAATTAAATATACATGAATAAAATAAGAAAAAAAGTTTCCTGAAAAAGAAAGAAATAGATTTACTTTGCCTGAAAGAGCTAGCTTAGGATCTTGTCTTAGATTCTAGTCTGACTGAACCTTGACAACGACCTTTATCTAGAAACAAACTTCAATATATTTCTTTAATTTACCAATTTTATAATATATAAAAAAACATGACTTTATTTTCCTTTTATGAAGTATTTTTTATATGATATATAGCATTGCATATTAAGCACATTAAAAATCTTGAAGAGAGATTTGACAAAACAACAGCTCTTTGCTTTTGTGGTTGTTACCACTTCATTTTACTTCCATGTTTCGCAGTTTTGTCTACAAAAAAGACAGAGTTAGTGGTCACCAAAATTGCAAAAAAGAAGATAAAGATTGCTCTCGGAATGAGTGTATTTATATATGTGATTTTGTCTATCCATGGAATATAATATACATACACATATATATATATATATATTCAATAGAAAAATAACTCGCTGGTTATATCAAATTTTAATTCGCTGAAATACTGAAGAAAATGTTTCTCTCCACTAATCTCACAGAAATATTGATAAAACCTGAAAGATATCATATCCACCAATGAATTATGACAAGCTGATCTTGGTGTACTCAATAATAATTAAGAAATAGTATGTCATAATTAGGGATACTCATAAGTTATATTTTTATATATATTTTGTTAATTTTTTAATCATCTCATACGCATTGATTTCAGATTTGTCTTTATGTGATACGGGAGTATGAAAGTATCTTTCCTTTACGAAGAAATTAAACATCAATTATGTATTAACTTCGAACCCTAGTATCTATTTTTGTATACTAATTACGTTTAAACAACATCCATCATAAAATCGTGTAACATAATTTGGATTTCGAAATGTTATATAAGTATAACTTAGTGACATCAAATATTCAACTTTGAAGTGTATTTTCTAACTCAGGACTGATAGTTCAATTAGGTATCTAACAATTTATTTCAGAATGTTAATATTGAATGGGGATTAAAGCATTAATTAGTATGAAACTATGATTAAAAAAAGTTAAATATAATTAGCCGCAATTAATGATAAAGGGACGGTGGTTGAAAATAGATCACTATAATTCTCTAAGTGACCCCTACAACCTCCTCTACTTGTCTCCCTATTCCACATCCTATTTGCTTACCCTTAAGTCAAGATTTCCCATTAACCTCTCATATTTAATTTTAATTATCTTTTTCTTATTTATAATTAATTTTTGATTATTAAAACACCAACATGTAGATATTTAGACAAAACATGTACAAACAATTTTCATCTTTGGTGTTTATAGATGTCAGCAGTGAAGACAGCATATATTTTGTCTGGGGCGGTTTAGTGGGACTGCTCCTAAATAATCTTTGGGATTTATAATTTTATATAGTGAAATTGCGTCTCTATCACAATATATCAAATAATAGTTCCTTACTATTGTAATAAGACTTTAATTATTTTAATTATTGTACTTTTCGAAATTTAAAAAACTGTTTTCATAATTTTTATATCATTTGTTTATGAGTAAAATCAACGACAGCATAAAACCAAGTAAGACATTCCAATCTTCCTTTCTCACTTTTATATCTCGCTTCTATCATTTTTGCTTGTACTGTACAAGTCCTGCAATTTTTTATTATGTTTTTATGTATATAGATTTTAGATGAGCTTAATAATGTGTAGTCTTTGTTAATCTTAACCGAAATTAAAATGAATAATATATAATATTAAGATGCTAGCTGTACTTTTAGTTTTAAATATGTTCTAGTAAAAAAGTATGAGCAGAACCTTCTAATATGCAATTATAATTTCTTACAAAGTTAGTTATGAATATAATTATAATATTTATTAGTATATCAATTACATATGCTTACAAATTTACTAATGTGTGTGCTTTTCACATAACTATGATATACATTTTATGTCTTTTTTTCTATTTGTAATGGACATTAATTTAATCACATTAAAGAGGAGACATATCAAAAAAGAAAATTTATATTGTGATGGGAAGCCTTTGTGTATGATCCACTTAAGCCGCCCAAAGATATTTTAGATTCCTCTCAGGTCATCAAAAATGATAATGTTGCTCCACATGTTTCTTCTCTAGTTATCAGAACTGATTCAGTGATATTAGACATGCCTCCTATGGATGATGTTTCCGGTTCTGATGTTGCTGAATGAAATACTGTAAAACGATCAGGTAGACAATCTCAGACTCCATCTCCACAGGCTGCTCAGGTTCTTCAATCTAGCAGTTTGTACAACCGTCTCCTTCTCGATTCCAAGTTCTAGAATAAGGGCGAGAGGAAGGTGAGATTGTTGAATCAAATCCACAACAACATCTGAATGATCAAGATCATAAAAAGAAGCAGGGTAAGCCAAAAGCTTTAAGCTTCAAATTGTTCGTAAAAAAGTCCTGAATTTACAAACGCGCCATAATGCAGCTAGGAAAACTTCCTCTCGGAAGCCATGATTTCGTTCTTTTCTTGCAACATGTGTGGGTTCAATCAGTCACACAAGCACGCCGCAGTGCGTAAATGGGTTAAAAAAGTTAAAGCGGTTTTTTGTTGTTTTGTTGAAACAAGAGTTAAAGAAGTTAATGCAATCTTATCTTCCATGATGGAAGGTTGTCATAAATTATACGCATCACAGACGTGAGAGGATTTGTGTGGACCGACTCTTCATTGTTCGTGGCTGAAGTGAGCCGAGCCAAAAGCCAAGGTCCATGTCTTCAGTCTGTAGTGGATCTGTTTTGGACTTCTCTTCTGGGCCGACTTGCAGACTGCTATTTCACCAAATGGGCCACAGTTTATGAACCATTCTTTGACCAAGTCTTCTCATGTTATTTACCTGAAAGAGGAAGGATGTTTTTGGGTCAATGTTGAGCAAAAATGGATTTTGTCGGAGAAATGTTGATGTGATGAGATGTTGTTTTGGTCTTTATAACCAAGAAGTGAGAACATAAGAAGGGTGTGAGAAATTACCTTGAGTAGAAGAGAGACATAAGAGAGTGCGAAAGATTGGATCTTTGAGTGTTCTTTCTTGTTCTTGTAACTCAATATTTGTAATTGTTCTTGCGGTTATAGTGAAGCAATATTCATGGGTTTACACTCACCAAGATGTACCAAGGAATCATCTTCCTTGGGAACTCGTAAACCATTTGTTTTCCTTGATATACATTCACAAACACCTACACAAAACATTCACTTAAACATATTAGCCATATTGAAGACATTAGAGCAAACGACTTTGACAACAAGTGGTATCAGAGCCATAAGTTGAGTTATGTCGACAAAGGCAGAAGCTAGTATCAAAAGTTAGAAGGCTGAGTACATGGAACCTACCCAAGGGTGCTTTGATGTTGAGAAGTTGGATGGAGAAGGTGACTTCTCCCTCTCAAAATTCAAGATCGTGGCGCAACTGGAAATTCTGGGGCTTGATGATCCGCTTCTACCTGTTTATTTAGAAGAGGAAGCGAGCTTAGATCCAAAGGGTAAGGAGTACAACAAAAAGGCTGCGGAAGATAAACTTGACAAGGCAAAAGTAGATCTGAGATTGAAAGCTAAGGATAAGAGAGCAAAAAATCTTATCTGTTATAGTTTAGCTGATGTTGTTCTCAGATCAGTGAAAAGGGAGAGATCTGCGTATGATACATGGATGGCTTTGGAGGCAGAATATCAGGTGAGAACGCTTCCGCACAGATTCAACCTGAAACAAAGGTTTTATGCTTTCAAAATGGATGCTCGTAAGAATCTGGATAAGAACCTTGACGTTTTTAATAAATTGATATCTGACCTGGCAAGTGTACATGTTGATATGAGTGATGAAGACAAGACATCTGTTCTGATGAATAGTCTACCAAACCAGTTTCATACTCTTGTTCACACATTGAAGTATAGCAGTGGAAGAGAGACAATCACAATTAAAGATAATGTGAGCTCATCTTATTCCATAGAGATGGAATTAAAAGAAAAAGGTCTTTATAAGCTGCAGTCGGGTGTAGAAGGTCTGGTGTTTCAAAGTAGGGGCAGAAGTGAAAAGGTTTCAACTTCGAAAGGAAAACAGAAGGATAAGAGTAGGTCTAAGTCCAGAGCAAAGGGTAAACAGTGTTGGTTTTGCGGATCAGAGGATCACTTCAAAAGGAATTGTTAGAAAAAGAAGTATCGTGGAAATGATAGTAGATCAGGAAAAGCAGAAGCTAGTGTTGTTGAAGCAATTGAGAGGGAACCATTAATGCTTATGGCATTAAACAGAGAAGTAGGAGATGAATGGATTATTGATTCTGGGTGTTCATATCATGTGACATTCAGAAAGGATCTTATGTTTGATGTTGAAGAGATTGACTAAGGAAAAATCTTAATGGGAAATGACACAAGCTATGATGTGACTGCTATAGGGAAGGTGAAATTTCAGAATAGTGATGAATCAATTGTGATTCTGTCACATGTGAGATTTTCTGAAATGGCTAGAAGAAATTTGATATCTTTGGGACAATTGGAGATGTTGGGATGCTGGTATAAATCGAAGGATTTTAAGCTACAAGTGTTTAAAGATGAACGAGTGGTTCTAACAGCAAGTTACAGAGACACTGTATTTCTTAAATGGAAAACCTATGAAGGCTGAAGCTAATATGATGTTGGTAGCGGAAAATATGACAGATCTGTGGCATAGCAGATTGGGACACATAAGTGCTGCTAACATGAAACTGCTAAAGGAAAAGGGGCTGATAAAACATGGTGAAATCAAAGATTTCAAGAAATGTGAGCCATGTATTCTCGGGAAGTCACACAGAATGTCGTTCAAGAAAGGGATTCATGTTTATGAAGGACCTTTGGAATACGTTCATTCTGATATATGGGGATCACCAAATGTAACACCAAGTTTGGGAAGATGTCAGTATTACATATCATTTGTTGATAATTTCACTAGAAAGGTTTGGGTGTATTTCCTGAAAACTAAAGACGAGGCTTATGGGAAGTTTGTTGATTGGAAAACTTTGACTGAGAATCAAAGTGGAAGAAGGCTGAAAGTTTTGAGAACAGACAATGGATTGGAATTCTGCAATAAGGTTTTCAATGATTTTTGTACTCAAGAAGGGGTTAAAAGGCACAGGACGTGTCCATACACTCCGCTGCAGAATGGGATAGCTGAGAGATTGAATAGGACCATTCTGGAAAAGGTCAGAAGCCTATTGACAGATACTGGACTATCAAAATCATTCTGGGCCGAAGCTGCATCTACAATTGTATATATACTAAATATAACTCCTTCTAAACCTACAAATTTTCAAATACCAGAACAGATATGGACAGGAAGGGAACTAGATTTATCTCAGATGAGAAGATTTGGGTGTTTGTCTTAGTTTCATGCTCATCAAGGCAAGCTGAAACCTAGAGCTAAGAAAGTAATTTTCATGGGGTATCCACAGGGTGCTAAAGATTATAAAATATGGAGTTTGGAAGACAAGAGATGTGTTGTGAGCAGAGACATAATCTTCAATGAAGATGTGGTTTACAAAGATTTTGACAAAGTTTCAGTGGACTGTGAAAAGAAAAAGGAAGTGAACAAGAACAAGAATGTTTCTTTTTTGTTACCTACAAATTCAACTGAAGCTGAAGGTTCAAATGATGTTGTGCATGGTACATATTAAGGTGGAGTTCTTCATGATTCGAATGAGGAAACAGAGGGTATAAATACAGAAGATGATGCAGAGTTGGTAGAATCTGGTTATGATGATTATTTGTTGGCTAGAGATAGAACCATAAGAGAAATTAGACGTCCTAGTAGGTTCATTGAAAACAATGTGGCATACTATGCACTAAATGCTGCAGATGATATAAATTTTGATGAACCTAAGACCTACACATAGGCTGTAAATGGAAAGGATCATGATTTATGGATGGCTGCTATGAAAGAGGAAATAAATTCTTGCAACAAGAATCAAACCTCGTCAGATATTCCTATGACAAGTGATCTAAGAACCATATGATACAAATGGATCTACAAAGTAAAACCGGGAATTCCAGGGGTTGAAAAACCAAGATTCGAGGCTAGATTGGTTGCTAAGGGCTTCACACATATTGAAGGTGTAGATTATCATGAAGTGTTTTCTGCTGTGGTTAAGCACACTACTATCAGGTTAATGCTTTCAATTATGGTGAATTATGATATGGAATTGGAACAGATGGATGTAAAAACAGCTTTTCTACATGGAAGCCTAAATGAAATGATCTATATGCAACAACCTGAAGGTTTTGAGAAGAAAGGAAGTGCATAAATCATTATATGGTTTAAAACAAGCTTCTATACAGTGGAATTTGAACAGAACTGATTTTGACAATTGCGTGTATTTCAGAGAGTTCAAGAAGGGTTATTATGTTTATTTGCTTCTCTATGTCGATGATATGTTATTGATATCAAGCGACATGGGAGAAATCATTAAGCTTAAGAGATTATTGAGCAAAGAGTTTGAAATGAAGGATTTGGAAAATGCAAGGAGGATACTGGGAATGAATATTTCAAGAGACAGAGTGAATGGAATTCTGAGATTATCTCAGAAGGTTAATATTGACAAGATTTCAAGCACATTCAATCAGTCTGAGAGTAAAGCAGTACATACTCCTATGGGTTCTCATTTCAACTTGTCTAGTACTAAGGTTTGTGAGAATCAGATGCAGAACGTATCTTACGCCTGTGCTGTGGGAAGCCTGATGTATGCGATGGTTGGATCGCGTGCGGATCTGGCATATGTTGTGGGTCTGGTCAGTCGCTTCATGGGTAACCCTGATACAGAACATTGGAGTGTGTTTAGATGGATACTGAGATATCTAAAACATGCAAGAGATCTATGCCTAACTTTTAAGAAAAATGAAACAGAAGACTGTGGGATTCTGTAATAGTGACTATGCATTTGACGTTGACAGAAGGAGATTCATAACAGGGTTCGTCTTTCAGGTGGGAGGAAACACCGTTAGCTGGAGATCTGGTATTCAAACTCGAGTGGCCCTGCCAACAACAGAAGCAGAATATATGTCATTAGTAGAAAACATAAGTGAAAGAAGTATGAATCGATTTGCTGATGTGCTTAAAGAGTATTTGCCGAAAGATAATAATTCTGCTGAGAGTTATTATGAAATGAAGAAGGTGGTTGCGGGTCTAGGATTACCATCTGAAATGATTGATGTTTGTAGTGAAAATTGCATGATTTTCTGGAAAGATGATGATAAGTTGCAGGAATGTCGGTTTTGTGAAAATCCAAGATACCGTGCAACAAAGGGAAGGACGCGTATCCCATACAAAATTATGTGGTACCTTCCAATCACTGATAGGTTGAACCGATTATATCAATCAGAGAGGACCTCATCTGCAATGAGATGACATGCTGAACATAAAGTAAATGAAGGGGAGGTTACACATCCGTTGGATGCAAAGGCTTGGAAACAATTTCAAACGGTACATTCTGACTTCGCTATAGAGTCTAGGAATGATGGATTTAGCCCATTTGGTTTATCTGGTACACAATATTCTCTATGGCCTGTCATATTTACATCGTATAATCTTCCACCGGATATGTGCATGCGAAGAGAATTTTGTTTATGATTATTCTAGTGCCAGGTCCTTGTCATCCAAAGCGTGCCTCGATGTGTTCATGCAACCTCTGATACACGAGCTTAAACAGTTATGGTATAGGGGTATTTTCACATTCGATTACTCGCAGAAGCAAAATTTCAACATACGCGCTGTTTTATTGTGGACAATAAGTAACTTCTCGGCGTATGGTATGTTATCATGATGGACGACACATGAAAGGTTATCTTGTCCATATTGTATGGGTTGGTCATATGCATTTGAATTAAAGCATGGCAAGAAATCATGTTGGTTCGATTGTCATCGTCAGTTTTTGTCCATGCATCATCCATATAGAAGGAACAAGAAATTGTTCAAGAAAAACAAGGTTGTGCGTGTTCCTCCCCCAACACACATGTTATGCAGTGAAATGTTGGAGCAAATTGATTATTATGGTGCTCAGGAAACATGTGAACGTGGGGGTAATTGGCACATTGTAGGAAACATGCCTGAGAATATAGTGACTCTCACAATTGGCACAAGAAGAGTATCTTTTAGGAACTCCCATATTGGAAATGTCACTTACTACGGCACAATTGGGATCCGATGCATATTGTTAAAAACTTTTTTGACAACATTATGAACACGATTTTAAATGTGCAGGGCAAGAGTAAAGATAATCTTAAAGCCAGGTTGGACTTGGCCGAAATATGTGCAAGGCCCGAATTACATATCACGATGGATGGAAAGCAACCGATTCCGATATTCCGTTTGTCAGGAGAAGCTAAACAAACCTTATTTAGATGGATTGCGTCCGATGTTAAGTTTCCGAATGGTTGCGTGTCTAAATTTGCAAGGTGAATAGAGCAAGGGAAAACTATCCGGTATGAAGAGTCACGATTGTCATGTATTCATGCAGCGACTTCTTCCTTTTGCATTACTTGAGCTGCTTCCAACTAATGTCCATGAATTAATAGCCGGTAAATGGTTTTATAGTTTTGATTTGTCTAATTGGTGTAATTATAAAAGTGATTTGCTTATAAAAGTGAACGGTCTAATATGTAGGGATCGGTGGATTTTTAGGGATCTTTGTACACGAACACTAACAGTGGATGCATAGCTCAATTAGAAAGTAACATTCCAGTGTTGCTTTGTAACTTGAAAAAGATCTTTCCTCCTACATTTTTTGACGTGATGGAACATCTTCCAATCCACATACCACACGAAACAGTTCTCGGTGGGCCCGTTCAATTTAGATGGATGTACCCATTTGAGCGATTCATGGGCCATCTTAAAAGGAAGGTAAAAAACCAAGCAAAAGTGGAAAGATCGATCGTTGCATGAAATCTAATTGGGGAAATATCACATTCACATCATATTACTTTAGTCCAGCCGTTCAAACTAAAAGAACCCAAGTCGGATGATATGACGATGGAGGGGTTGCAACATCATATGCTATTGCGGTACCTGAAATCTTTCGGCAGGTTGGGAGACTTGGTGGAAAATTAAAGGAAGAGTACTGGGAAAATCACACGTACTCTCGTGTAGCTCACAATTACATACTGCAAAATTGTGAAGATGTAGTGCCATTTGAGAGGTATTTAGATATCAGACTTTATTAATTTATTTATTTATGTACACACACATCTTGTTAACAATCATACGTACTTTATCTGCCGTGAGTTTCACAGGCAGATTCAGAAAACCTTCCCTAACTTGCAAGAACAAGAATATGACACATACAAAGAACATGATTTCGCGGGTTGGTTAAAATACTATGTAAGTAAGAATATATATTAAATATGAATATTTTTTCAAGAATAAATTACTGCACATTTATAAATGTATATTTTGTAGGTTAAGAATGGATGTTCCGGAAAACCTATGCCTTTATGGTTGCATGAGGTCTTTGATGATCCTATTGCCACAATCGTAATGGCGCCAATGTATTTCACTCGCGACTGTACTTTCCATACATACGACCATGGTTCCACTTGATTAACGAAAAATTATGGGATTCATGTCTCTGGTGAAACGGACTTCTACGGCGTTTTGAACAAAATTATAGAAGTCACATATCCTGGAGTAATTGATTGAGATGCGTTTTGTTCCAATGTCATTGGTACAATACAATGGCCGGTCGAGGAGTACACACTAATAACTTAGGGTAACCGACGTTAATGGAAGCCTACCATATTCCAAGTTTGACCTGTTCATTCTAGCATGTCACGCATAACAAGTGTGTTTTATACCATATCCTCGAATAAGGCAAAGGCGTGAGACGTGGCTTTCTGTTATAAAAGTGAATCCAAGAGGTAATATAATGGTGGAAGCCGATGATGTCGTTATGCAACAAGAAAGATCATCAGAACTCGCTATAGTTGTTGAGTCCACATAACAAATTATACATGCGCAAGAAGAAGTGGAAGACATTGTTCCTAATGATGCAACCGAATATCATGATGACTCTGAAGACTTCAATGAGACCGAGGAAGACACAGAAGAAGAGGAAGATATCGATGAAGAATAAGAGAATCATTAGTTAAAATGTTTGAGACAACATTTCATTAATGTTAGTATCTTATTGTATTTGTAACACCGAAGATCTTGTTTTTTTTAAAAAAAATTTTAAGACAGTATGCGATGCCCTTGCAACGACAGTTTTTGCGACACCCTTGCGATGCGGCATTTGGACCATCACAATTCTGTATCAAGTGCTCCTTTTCACCCTATAAATAACCCTCCATGTCAATCTATTTTCTCAACAATTCATTTGAAGTTAGAGAGAGAAAATAGTGAGGAATGAAACAATGTTCAAATCTTTTTTTTTTATAAAAAAGATTGGCGAGGCTCCTACCTTCGTGTGGAACAAATGTCGCAAGTTTGTAATGCTTTCTTGTGGTATATAACCTACGACGAGGTAGGGGCCTGGTCAATCTTCTTTCTTACGAGAAAACAAACCCCTAACACGAACCCGAAAAAATAACGGTAAAAGGTATCGGAAACTTCAGAGTAGACAGTCCGATTTAAGAAAGGTATCCGATCCTTTTTTTTATTCGATTTTGCTAGGCTTTTGCAACATCTTTGGTCCGGATGTCGCAAGAGTCTTGCAAATTGCGAGGTTCTTGCAACATCCGGAACGAAGATGTCGCAAAGGCCTAGCAAGCTATTTTTTAAAAAAATGGATTTTGTTATGTCTTTGCGACATCTTTGTTCCGGATGTCGCAAAGGCCTAGCAAAATATATTTTTTTAAACTATTTTATCCCTTGCTACTCCTATGCGACATATTGTGTCAGGCCGTAGCAAGGCCATCGCATACTTGCAAGAGACTTGCGATGGCCATCTAAAATTAAAACCCACGACGGGGTTCTTCTTCTTTCTTCTTCTTCTCTTCTCTTCCTTCTGCGCGATTTCTCTACATCTTTTTCCTCTATATCTTGTTTCTCGACGGCGCGGTCTTGCTCCGACCAGCTCCGGCCATTTTCGGCCATCTCGTCGACATCCACCTCCACCTCCGGCCATCTTCTCCTCTTTTCTCTCCTCAAATCAACCACTTCCTCCACCAAACGGCGGCGCCTCCTCCTCCTCCTCCCACCAGCTCCGGCAGCCCCTCCTCCTCCACTCAAGGTATGAGATCTTCTTCTTTCTTTTATTTTTACAATTTACATTAGATCTAGGAATAAAATTTTAGATCTAGGATTGGATCTTTAGATTTAGGATTGGATTTTTAGATCTAGGATCTTAGAAGTCGGATTTTGGAATTAGGGATTTACTAACTATTTTTCGAAATTTTTTCCAGAATTTTAAAACAAGTTTCTAATTTTTAAAACGTTTTTTTGATTTATAGAACAATTTTTGGATTAAATAACGGTTTTTAAAAATTTATTATATAAGTTTAGGGTTTATTAAACGTTATTAAGAATTTTTTTAAATATTTCTTTGATTTATAAATTAATTTCAAGATTTAAAAACATTTCTTATAAATTTATTATATAATTTTTGGATTTTACAAACGTTATTAAGAATTTTCTAAATGTTTTTTTTTATAAATTAATTTCCGAATTTAAAAATGTTTTTTTAAATTTATTATATAGTTTTCGGATTTATTAAACGTTATTAAGAATTTTTTAAATGTTTCTTTGCTTTATAAATCAATCTTTCGTAATTTCATTTTTATTTGTTTTTGAGATGTCTAGATTTCATAATCCCTACACTCGGTATCTATCTGATGTCGGTGAGGTCCCCCCGGCGACTCCTGGATCGGGTTCAAGATCTGTTCCCCCGACGCCTCGTGCTAGTTTTACCTCTCAGCCGCGGTTTTCGCCAGTTGCTGATACCGCTCATGCACCTCCCGGTGTGCAGTAGTACCTGAGACCAGATGCTACTACGGGGATTACTTCGAGGACATACTGTCAGATCCCGTCCACAAGTATCTTTGTAATCTTCATCCGAACCGTCCGCCGGGAACTTTGTGGTATTACCTATTAATTTAAATTTTAATAATTTACACATTTATTACTAGTGAATTTAAATTTAATTAAATTATTTTATGTAGGTTCGATAACAACGGAATTTTGCCAACGACTGTTCGAGAGATCTTTGAACGAGATTTCCAGGAGCTGCATGCTAATTTTAGCCAAACACCCATCCACATCATCGTTAGATGGTTCAAAACGTTTGCGGTAAAAAAATTCATTCTTTTACTTTATTACATCGTTTATTAAATCCAATTAACTATAATTTGTAAATCTTTTTTTGTAGAAACGTTTTCACTGAGAGGTTTCCATTACCGGTCTAGTCCGCACAGAGTTTGAGGTGGTCTTGCGTAGACGGATGAATAATCAGGTGGGTCGTTGGAAGAGTAAGTGGAAGAAGAAAGGCAACGAGGCAATGCCGCAGTGGTTCAAGGATTCGGTATAGAAAGGCTTAATTCAGTACTGGGAGGATCTGAAGTCTCAGAAGAAAAGCGCAAGCTGTCGGGCAGCTCGGTTATCTGACCCTCAATGGGAGCGGTCCGCACAAGCATTGCTCGGGCAGAACATCATTCAAAGCTCGAGCCTGCAAACTAGTAAATATTTTTACTTGAAATTAACAATATTTTTAAATATATCGCCTTATTTAATATTTCTCAGCAAGAGGAATCGGGGGATATCCACCCTGATATCCTTAGCACTCTATACATCACCAAGCGGAACAAAGCCGGAGTTTTTGTTGACAAAAAATCTGAGAAGCTGTACAACGACGTCACTGCAAAGTTGCAGGAATTGACTCAAGATTGGGGTGATGAGAGCTATGCATCCGGGGGATTATTTACGGCGCAGAAGAACCAGATCTATTCTGAGATAAAATAAATTTTATATTCT
Source organism: Lepidium sativum (assembly GCA_023374145.1). NCBI lineage: Eukaryota > Viridiplantae > Streptophyta > Magnoliopsida > Brassicales > Brassicaceae > Lepidium > Lepidium sativum. The sequence goes on from JAKUCM010001677.1 coordinate 43,342, forward strand.
TCATATACCTCCTATGTTAGCTAATTTAATCTAACTTTCGATTGTATTTTTTTTATTAGAATGCTCCCCGTAAAAAACAGAGATTATTTGGAACAGGTTCTCTCGGCTCGAGGATTGAGCAGTGTATCTCACCTGAAGGATTTTCACAATGCTCAGCAGAAACAAGTGACCTGCTACAGATAGTCGATCGGCAGACCCAAGAGTTAGATCAGACTAACACCGAGTTTGCTAAAGCTAAGAAAAAAATCACGACCTACGATCGCTTGTGGTCTATACTGGCCAAGAAGGATCCAGAGCTAGCTGATGCGTTTGCGGAGATCAATGCTGAAGACGAAGACACTGGATCCGGCTCGGGAAATTTAAACCGATCAGACGATTTTGATTTTTTTAAAACTATTTGTAAACTTTTTTTAATTTGATGAAAAAAACTATTTTTTAATTTTATTTTATAATTTTAAAATTTTAAAATTTTAGTTTTTTATTTTATTTTAATAATTTAATAAGGCGTCGCAAGGTAGTCGCAGACGGCGCCCTCGCAAGGGAATCGCAGACGGCGCCATAAGAGTCGCAAAGAAGTTAACGTGTTTTCATCGCAGGTTTTGCTAGGCTTTGTGACATCTCGTCTTGCAAGGCCTTTGCGATGTTTTGTTTCCATTGCAAGGTTTGCGACGTTTCTGTTAGGAAAATAAGTTTGCGACTTGGAAATTGCGAACTTTTGATTGCCGTCGCAAGAGTGTTTTTGTTTGCCTTTTGCGACAGTTTCGCGAGTCATTTTGCCATCGCAATAACCGAGTTTTCTTGTAGTGTAAATGGCAACAGGTAAAAGCCAAAAATTAAGTGGTGAAAGGATGGTGATAATAATACGATTTTTTCCATGTAGCTCAATCTCGAGTTTCCACAATGCTATCAAGAGTCTCACATCTAATTATGGTGTGGTACTAAAGGAGTTTAAGAATTTCAAGAATTTCCTTCAAGGTCAAGTTGATCCCTCGAGTTCCACTGCACACAATCTTTCATACTTAAAGGATTATTGCTGCTCTGAGACTTCAGATATAACTCTTGTGTCGCCTATTATCCTTGAAGAAATCAAGAATGTGGTATGTTCTTTGCCTTTGAATAAGGCTCCGGGTCCGAATGGCTTTCCAAAAGAGTTTTTTAAAGCGGCTTGGCCAATCCTTGGCCAATTCAGTCATTCTTCTTTTATGGTTTCTACCTATTGGTGTTAATGCAACAACACTGGCATTAGTTCCAAAGCACTTTGCATCTTCTTCCATGCGTGAGTACATGCCTACAGTTTGTTACATCCTCACTTATAAGGTAATCTCCAAAATCCTAGTAAATCGTCTAAAACTATTCTACCATAAGCTATAGAACCGAACCAAAGTGCATTTGTAAAGAATTGTTTGCTGCTTGAGAATGTTTTCCTAGCTATAGAGCTGGTTAAAAATTACCATATGTCTTCGATTTCATCTAAATGTGCTATCAAGTTTGATATCGCCAAAGCTTTTGATACAGTGAGGTGGGATTTAGTCACATTGGTTCTCCGCTCCATGGCACTACCAGGTCAGTTTATTCCTTGGATTTACACGTGCATATCCACATCCAAATTTTGTATTCTTATTAATGGAGATCTCGAGGTGTTTTTCTACAGTTCAAGGGGGATAAGACAAGGCTGCTCACTTTCTCCACACCTCTATGTGATTATGAATAAAATACTTTCAAAGATGTTGAATAAATCTGCAGCTTCCTCACGTTTTGGTTATCATCCACTCCGCAACACACATTGGTTTGACACACTTAAGCTTTACGGACGACATATTAATATTTGCTGATGGTTCTCAACAATCTTTATAGGGTATATACTTGCAGTGTTGCGGGATTTTGGAATGTTGTCGGGTTTATTCATTAATCCCGCCAAATCTTCCATTACATTGAAGGTCATAACACTTTATCCCTTCGCAGTGCATTCACATCATCATGCCTCTCTATAGGAACTTTATTGATCAGGTATCTTGGCTTGCTGATGACCACTAAAACTATGAGTAAGATATATTTTGAACTTCGGATTGCGAAAGTGAAGTCTCGAATAAATTCTTGGGCCTCTAAATCTTTGTCTTATGCTGGGAGATTACAGCTTATCCAGTCTATGCTTACCAATACTTCAAATTTCTGGTGCTTAACCTTCAATTTACCAAGTAAATGTCTCAAAGCAGTTGAGAGACTATGTTCTGCATTTCTTTGGTCAGGTACTTCTACATTATCCACTAAGGCTAATGTCAAATGGGTTGATGTTTGTATGCCTAAGCATAAGGGAGCTTTGGGCATACGTTCTTTGTGGGATAATAATCGTGTGTTTGCTTTTAAGCTAGTTTGCAGATTGGTGTATGCAGTTGATTCACTATGGGTTAGATGGACTAAACACTGTATTCTAAGCTTTGCTTCTTTTTAGGACGCAAAGGAAATTTCACATGGCTCCTAGGTTTGGAAGAAATTATTGAAATTTTGAGAGGATGTTTATCCCTACTTCAAAGTTAACATCAATTCAGGGCATCAAGCTTTCTTCTCGTTTGGCAATTGGTGTGAAGCTAGAAAATTCATTGATATAAATGGCGCTACTGGTACTCAGTATTTTGGTATTAATAGGGATGCTCATGTTGCTGATATTTGTGATGCTTCTGGTTGGCGTTACCGTACTGCCTATATTAGACGCTTCCCAGATGTGGTTCTCTGGCGGCACTTAGACACTGTTTTTAAACTCGTACTCTCTTCCAAGGAAACATCATAGTCGGTGCGAAACAAGCATCCAAAAATAAACTAGAGCAAGTTAGTATGGTTCCCACAAAAGGTACCTTGATTTTCTTTTATCACTTGGTTGGCTTTCAGGGATTGCCTTCCATTGGTGGTCGGATACGAGACTGGGGAGTTATCCAATCATGTGTTTCGTGTGGGAAGAGAGATGAAGTAAGGGATCACCAATATTTTGCATGTCCATATTCTTATAGCATCTAGGTGGCTCTTTGTGATGGTCTTCTTGGTGGTTCCATCAATCGTGATTGGTCCATCATTGTTGCTACATTGCTTAACCATAGATACTCTTTGTTGGATCAAGTTCTCCTCAAGGTGCTCTTCCAAACAGTGATTTATTATCTTTGGCGTGATCGAAATCTGACTATTCATGGTAAGCCAGCTTCATCTATCGTAGTGCTTACTCATATAATCGATAAGGTCATACGGAACCGTATTTTTTCGTTGCGCTACAGTTATACCCATAGACTTGAAGGCCTGCTTCGCAGGTGGTTCTAAGCCAGACGTCCTTGATAATTTTTATTCATTCTTTTATTGCTCTTATTGGTTATTAGTTAATTCAAACTCTTTTACCACTTGTAGATAATATCATTTTATTAATAAATTTAAAATTTCAACCAAAAAACAAAAAATTAGGAAGTTATCCTTAAACCTTCCTTAATCATTTATTTACAAGTAAAAGTTCTAATTAGAACAATTGTGTGATTTTATGAGAAGTGAGAACAAAGCTTTTTGGTGGTATTTTGGCATATTTTTCTTATAATCCAATGAATAGTTGTAATATGTGGTTTCTTATTTATGATCAATATTTTAGTTGGATTCTACATAGTCAATTTATTATCTGCTTAACTAATTATAGGACAAGAATTTTTAATATGTGATTTTCTGCTATACAAAAATCATATTTCTAATTAAAACTTGGAGGCCGAGTTCCTCTCAGTCTAATGGTTATGATGATTCAGTTAATGACTTGACATTAAAAATTTTATTCCTCTCCATTACATTATAGTAGATCAAAAAAAAATTTTAGGAATATACTTTAAACCATAATTTGTTTATCCAATTATTGACAATAAAAATGAAACTTATTGTTTTTTGCTTGTTAACCGTACTGATAACATAAACTGTTGATAAAAATTCCAGGTTTTGCTATGTTATATATTATATAATAAGTTTATCAACTTTATTCATTTATTATTATTTTATTGTTGGACAGATAACCCATTTAGGAAACATAGTTTTTAAAAGACAGATTCCTAAAAGTTTTTTCAACGCTGCCAACAAAAAAATTGGTTTTGTAACTAAAAGACATAGGGATGATAGACAAAAGAAAAATTGAATCTTGCGAAATATTTGATGCATTAAAGAAAAGCTAGCCACCCTTGGGGTTTAACTTTAATATAATCTGTTGCGAATGCTATTTCTATCATTTATAGAGTGATTTTGCTATCAGTCAAAAAAGAGAATTAACTTCAAAATAGAAAGATAAATGAAAGCTACGTTCGAAGCCCAAAACAAATGTTCATTAGGTCTTCACCAATTATCCTGAAACCAAAATAAAAAAAATGTAATGATGAGAGAAGCAAAACTTCTAGAGGTTTGTCTCTCTCTC